>JZKD02S1140167.1:134185-188830 GCA_000966675.3 Picea glauca | reverse complement strand
AGGCATGTGTGACACTTGGACGGCGGAGACTGTTTAGAGGGTTGTCATTAAAAATTAATTAATTAATGATTTATGAATTAGGTCAGTCTCAAAATTCTATAAAAGGAGGGGAAAGGAAGGAAGAAGGGGATAAACGGTTAGCGTAACGTTACGCTGCCGAGTTGTGGCTTGACGGGTTGCTTGTGAGGAGTTGGGTTTATCTCAGCTGGGTTTGGTGTGATAGCTCAGCCGTGGAGGCGGGCTGAGACGCTAGTCTATCTCTGGTGTTTGTGTGGCCCCTTGGTGGCGCGGGCGGCTAAGGGGGAAGCAGAGGACCCCTAGCGTTGGCTGGGAGGTACCGGTGAGCATTCTTGGGTCGGCAAGCAGAAACGACACGGAGTGAGAGAAGCGGCACAGAGCGTGGGACGCGGCAGGGAGCGCGGGACGTCGTCCGAGGAAAGCGAAAGGCAACGGTATGATTTTAACTGGTGAAGTATAACGCATTTTTACTTTCGGCAATTTAATGTTATTGATGTTGAAATTGTGGAATTGTTCTGGCATTTGTATATTCAGCAATTTCGTTTCTGCAAAGTTGTTGTGAGTTGTTCTGGAAATGTTGAATTTGTTACCGCCGTTTTGGCCATGAGAAGAATGTAGTTGTTGGGCGTTTTGGGTACGCATTGTAGATATGAGGTTCGTTCGTTACAGAAATCCCGACATAATCAGGACCGTCCATTGAAGAGGACACGTGGTAGCAATTGAGCGTCACCGGGGAAAATCCCAACAGGAGTTGGCGAGCGGACAGGTGGCACATCACCTGTCGAAACCTCGTGAGTAGAAGGGCTGAGAATTTGGTGTCAAGAGTCATGAAGGCGTGAGGAGCGAGAAGGAGAATAGCCATTGGATCTGAACTATTCGTTTGGAGGACGTGTGTCAGAGGATCTCGAGGAGTCGGGAATCAGCATATCGAAGTTTTGAAGGTTGAGGGAACCAGGGCATCGGAAGTTCCGAAATCTCAACAATATTGAGATCGTCTGTTGGAGGGACGCCTGGCAATCATCTAGTGCCATCGGAGCTGAAGCCATTGGGAAATCGGGAATCCCGTGGATGTGGAGTTTGGGCACTTCAAAATCGCGAAATGTGAAACCTCGATGAGTGGGGGCCAGCTGTCACCACAGCAGAGAAGGAGGACAAAGGCGTAGTGGAGGCCAGCTGTCAATGATCCAGAGGATATCGAAAATCGGGATATCGGAGATCCTGGGAGCAAAAGTTTCGTGCATTGCGGAATCGCGATACATGATTTCTCGATAAGGCATAGGAGCGTGGGGGCCATATGGACTGTCAGGAGGACAGGTGGTAGATCCTAGCGACAGGCGAAAGGACTGTTGATAGGTCAACGACCGGAACCCATCGGAGGATCGGGAATCGGAGGATCACGAGTCTAAAGGGCATTTGCACTTTGACATTACAAACACCGAAACTCCGATGGAGGATTGGGCTGCGGTCATATGCGAGCAGGACACATGGACCAGAGCGTAGCCATATGGGGCTAGGCAAATAGCACATGCATCGAGATATCGGGGATCAGCAAATTGCGGGTTGCGAATACATGTGCATCACGACATCACAAACCCCAAAACTCCGATAGGAAAGTATAACGTTGTGGTCACAGAGTGATGATCACGTTGACCGAGAGCTAAGCTCAGGAGGGCTAGCGTGTGAAAGGAACCATTGGGGCTCAGAGAATAGCGAGTCCAGAGGACTTGTGAATCTTGACATCGCAAGTGCCGAAATTTCGATAGGAGGAGCCGCGACAAGAGGTAAGGCCATGGTCGTGGGGAAATGGTCATGTGGACCCGGGGCTGAGTCAGGAGGACCAGCGCGTAGAAAAAAGCGTTCATTGGAGAATCGATGATTAGGAGTTCAAAGGGTCAAGAACTCTTGAGCACGGAAATAGTGAAAACTCAAACTCCGATAGAGAGTCAGGGATAACCACGGTCAAGTGTTGAAGGCCGTGAGAGTGAGCGAAAGGACCTGTGGATTTGGTCGGGTAATTGAGCAGAGATTCCTGAGGGAATCTGAAGAGTTGTTTCGGCTCAACATAAGGGATTTAGAATCGATCCTCTGAGCAGGAGGTCAGGTGGAAGAGACCCTGTGGGGTGATAGGTCGGGCCTCTCTGCATCACAACAATAGAAAAAACCTTCATTGATAGTTGAAACTTAGATCCAATTTGAGGTCAAAGATAGAACTATTTGGTATCTTAATATGACCTGGAAAAACTTCATGGTATCAGAGATGAGGTGGCTGATTTTTGAGTAGTTTGGAAAAAATATGAGTGGTTTGTTATAGACATCTTCTTGGAATATTTTTGTGGACAACCATTGATAGATTTTAGTGGTAGATTGTTGGCAGAATTTTGTAGATGGTTGTAGAGAAATTTTTTCAAAGTTTCAACAACCTCTTCTCACAACTGAAAGGACAGGAGTGAGGCTATATTTCACAACCTCTTTTCACACCTATATTTCTAGGAGTGAGGTCGGTGTTCACTTGCCTCTTTTCACACCTCTGTTCACATGAGTGAAGCAACGTTCCTTTGCATTTGGAGCATCAGTTGGAGTGCAGTTTTCCAATCATGTCAGCATCTCAGATGTGTGTGGAGAATAGGATAGCTAGAGCTAGCAATTGGTCACCATGGAAGGCAAGGACTGTCTTTATATTGGAGGAACTCGAACTATGGGGTATAGTTGAGGTGCCTGTGGTTGTTCCTCCTATTACTGCTCCCATATTGTTAGCATAGTTTAGGAAGATGAAAAACAAGGAAAATAGGAAGATATGTGATTCTGTGTGGAATCACATCATCCCCCACTTGAATGGGAAAGCTTGGGAATATGAGATGAGGGTATCTCTATGTAAACTCTATTAGATCTATAATGAGAACCGAAATATGGTTTTGCATGATCAACTGAGGGGAATTCACATGCTCGAGGATGATTCAGTTACTTCTTTCCTTGGTTGATACACCCATATTAGATATGATCTTGGAGCCATCAGAGAGGTGGTGGAACCCAATTCTATGGTGAGGACATCCTTAAACAACTTTACCAAATCATGGGGTCCATTCGTTCGTGGCATTTTTTATAGGGAGGACATGCCCGCATGGGAGAGGATGTGGGATGACTTCATTTAGAAGGAGACTAGACTTGTGGCATAGGCTTCTACACAACATCAACAACAGACAGTGAAGAGTGATGAGGACCTTGTTCTTTGGCCAAAGGGAAAGAAGAAGACCGGCTGAGGAGGTCAGCAGGGTCCCAAGTTTGGGGTTCCACCACATAGAGGAGAGAGAAGCAATGGGAAGAAGAGAGATATGAGCTCAGTGAGATTCTTTTCTTGTAGGGAGATGGGTCACTATGCAGGATAGTGTCCCATGAATAAGAAGCAACAGCGTGATGTTTCAGTAGCAAAAATAGAGGAGCTTGAGTTCGATGAACAATTTGCAAGAGAGTGTGCATTCATGACTACTTTTTCTGTTGTTACACCATCCAAAATCATATGGGGAGATAGATTTGAGGATGAACTACTAACTCATAGTAGTGATTCAGAGGGAGCTCAGACTCAGTTTCCTTCGACACCATCAAAGGGGGTGATTGGTCCACCCAGGATAGCTTCAGTTTCAAAGTTGTCGAGACAGAAGGTTGGTGTAGGAGCTTCAGAGAATCGAATATTGATGAAGAGGAGAGACATGGTAACACAAAGGCTTGAGCCTCACTTAGATATAGAGATGGGAAAATCAGGTTTTGGATCCACTTCAGGTGGAATCTACTTGGCGAGAGGCCAAGTTGAGGATCTTGGTGAGACGTCGAGATCCTGGTACTCTTGATGAGATACCAAGAGGGGGAGACTCTTGGTGAGATTCCAAGAGAGTGACTCTTGGTCAGATGCTAATAGAGTGACTTTTGGTGAGATTCCAAGAGTAGTGACCATTGGCGATATGCCAGAAGGTAGAAATCCTTGGTGGGAGACCAAGGTGAAGATATTTGGTTTGATACCAAGATATAGGTGATATTGGATAGGTGGAGAGACACTTCCATATATAGATCACGTAGATTGAGAAGATTTGTGTCAGACTACTTTCATTGATCAGGGTACAACCATACTCACTGAGTATATGCCAGGAGGAAACCATGTCCACTATAGGGATGATATTGGTGGTGAAGGGCACTTTCCTCGGTAAGAGGGAGTGTTGAGATTTGGGTACCTTGGAAAGTGGTCCCATTGTGTTTGTGAGATTATAAACACATGAGGGAAGTATTGTGTACCTTGTACCATGTACTTTTTGTCTAATTTCACTTTGACTTAGAATATTTACGTCACAAGCGAACTTTGGTCATTTTAGCCTAAAGTGACAATTAATTCACTTTGTGGGTGAATTAAGGGATGTAAAGTGAAACTATGGAAACCTAAGTAAAGTGGTTTTTGAGTTGATATTTACTTGAGATGATCTCAACCATTTATTAGGGATGATATGAGATGATCTCATCCACCCAACTTTTAGGTTTCCTTATGCTTCCTTAATGAGGGCGCAATGGAAAAAGGAGGCTTAATTCCTTGTTTTGTTCACTTGAGGAGAAGAAGAAGGAACAAGAGGATGATAATGGAAGAATATATTGAGGCTAGCTTAGGCGCTCCCTTCCATGGATATAGCCAATAGGCTTAGGGTCTGAGTTATTTAGTGGGGATATTCTTGTTCTAAGGAGGGTGCACTTGGTGAGGAGGGAGAATCATCAGTGGGGAGAAATTAGAGAGCTCAGATTGTAGTGAGGTTTGTTTCAAAGGGAGGCTACTCATCAGTATCAGAGTACTATGGAGGGGTTTCTTGTTCAGAGCTTCCACTTGGCTTATGGCTCCAATTTAGTGGTCTTGTCAGCATTTATGGAGGGTGCACAATCCTAGGGCACTCTTACTTCATTTGGACTAGTTTTGTAGCTTGGATCAATATTATATTGTATCATGTTCAACTATGTTTTTTACTTGATGTATTCTACCATATATTCTCCTCATATATAGACATATATTCCAAATTGGTTTTCCTCCGAGGGGTTTTATCTAGGGTCATGTTGACCAAAAATGCCTATGTTCAATTTCATGTATATTAGAGTGTATAACTAATGTATTTTTAGTTGTAAATATATCTAGGTGTGTTACATTTATTTTTGTATTCATGTGATAACCCTTGGTGACTAAAACTACATGCTAGAGCACCTAAATTGTGAATGTAACCGTAAGAAATCAGCAAGAAGTTCCTGAACTATTGGTTTCCCTAAAAACAACAAGAAAACCTTCATTGAAAGTTGAAACTTAGATCCAACTTGAGCACAAAGACAAACCTAGTTGGAAGCTTGATAGGATCTGGAAAATCTTCACGCACTGGAACAAAATTTCTAGGCAGGTTTGGGCAATGTTACAGTTGCATATTTTGTAGCATAATGTGCAACTATAAGATAATTATGAATGACTAATAAAATAAGCCAATAATTTTGGATGAAGCACAAGTTGGGTGAACCATGATAAACATGTTTTTCGTGATGTGTTGTCTTAGCACTCTATGATGTTTACTATTATGGTGCAATGATGATGTATGTTGAATGTATTGTTCATATATGATGTTATAATGTCGCGTACTAAAGTATATAGTAATTGAATGAATTTTAAGTAACTGTTAAGTAATGGGAACTATATACATGAGTAAATGGTACTAAGAACCCAGAGAATTCCTCCCTTCCCCTCATCACTGTAGAACCATGGTTCCTATAGCCCCTCTAGATGCCTAGACTAAGACTTCACTCGCTTAGCAGGTGATTCCAAAAGGGCCAGTGGCTAATGGTTTTGTTGGTATATAGATGATTAAGCCCGAGCCTGTTCTCTGTGTGCCAACACAACCCTAGAGGAATACATGTCGTAATTTTCAATCATGTAGCCTATTAAGTCATCTATTGAATGAATTAATATTAGAAAATAAAACTCTTCATATTAAAATGCAACAAAAATACTAAACACAACTCTATAGTTTGCCATTATTTTGACCATAACTATACCTATTTGTCTGCAACTAAATGAATCACCTTCCATTCTTAATCCTAAAAATACAACATCATCATAATTCTATAGTCATTCAAGCATGGCTCATTCAAATAATTGTGTGTTAATGTTATGTGCATGAGAAACTTTCATGTGTATTTTTATGACATCCTATGGACACTTATGATATGCCTTCCATATTTAATGCAAAAATGTATTTGTTGGTGTTAGAATATGAAGGATTATGCTAGTTTTACCATTGAAAATACCCTTGTCACCCAACCATAGGCTGAAGCCACCCTCCAAGCACCTTAACCTTGACAGAGAAGAATATTGGTAGCAATCAATAGCCAAGAAAGGCTAATGCACCAAGCAAGAATAGAAACCAAAGTTGATCAGATAGTCCCACCCAAAAAACTGGCACAGCACCTTCCCCAAAAACTTGTGCACAAAACTGCCAATTGCAGTGTACACAACTGGCTCTCTACAATTCTGAGAATGTGTATAATGAGAAACTGGTGCCTTGTATTTATAGTAATCTGGCAGGCTTACTGGGGCCAACTTCTCCTTCTGGGTGCTAATTAATTCATATTAAATATATTTCTACTGCCGACATCTCATCTAGGGTTTCCTTTAATTCTTTGCTTCCTTCCGGAATATTCTAATCTCATCATAGGTCACAAATAGAGGTTCATACCTGCCGAAGCTACCATAATATTAACACTCCCTCCTAGCTAGGTAGGTATGGCCTTGAGCACAATAGACCATTCAACTAGTAGCATCATGAGCACCGTCATTATTATCCAATTGGATAATATCCTATGAAAACTGGTACAATATCAATTGATAGAACACAACTGTGTCTATCCACAGTAGCACACAACTACTCAAACCATGACACATAGTCACAAAAAGTGGAACATATCCACCACAGTAGTATATCTCTACTATCTGGAGACATGTAGTCTCCATAACAATCATTTGATGCCAACCTGCACAGAAAAATATTGTTAAAATAAAAATGAATCATCTGGGACAATCTTTCACTCATGTCTGTGAGATATGAAAGAATATCTGCCCTCATAATAGAATAATGAGATATCTGGACTATTATTCTCAAGCAAGGAAGAATAATTGTCCTATCTTCTGAACCTGGACCATTCCCCACCCTGGGCCATTCTTCCTACACTAATCAAAGTGCACCTTGGAGAGAATGTATAAACCCTAAGGAATGCATGTCCCTGATAGTTGATCCTGGACCATTCCCCACCCTAGGCCATTCCTCCTACACTAATCAAAGTGCACCCTGGAGAGAATGTATAAACCCTAAGGAATGACTGTCCGGACCATTTCCTCTGTTAACCACAAGAGGAAAAGATTGTCCTGTATCAACCTCCAAAACGAACCATTCCTCATGTTAACCACAATGAGAAATCATTGTTCAACGAGGCAAGCCAGTCTTCTTGAGTAGCCCTCAAGAAGAGAGACTTCCCTAGACCACTCCCCATGATAACCACAATGGGAAGTCGTTGTCTATGATACATCAGCAATCTGGACCATTTCCCATGTTAACCACAATGGGAAATTGTTGTCCATCATAAATATCAATCCACTTTCCGAACAGGAAATAATCTGTTCAATCTGGACTATTTTTCAATCAAAAAGACAAATGTTTCAAAAATATTTTTAAGTGCTCCCTCCTAACCTGGAGAGTCTTCCCTTTCAACTAAGAGAGTTATTTCCACGATCCCCATCTTTTCTCAGAAATATGCAAACTTTATTCTAGATAGAGGTTTTGTCAGAATGTTTGTTGTATGCTCATCAGTGGGGATATATTCAAGCTTTACCTCTCCTTCCTGGACTTTATCTTGAATAAAGTAGTATTTTATATCAATGTATTTCGACCTTTCATGAAACACAGGTTGTTCTGATAATCTTATACAACTTTGATTATCACAATATATTATGGTCGATTCTGGAATCTAAACAAATAAATCAGAGATTAACTTCCTTAACCATATTGCTTCAGTGCATTCTTCACATGTTTCCATATACTCTTCTTCTATTGTGCTGAGTGCGAAAGACTTATGTTTCCTACTGCCCCAAGATATCATGGTGGAACCCAAGATGAAATACATACCTGAAGTGATCTTTCTATCTTTTGCACTTCCTGCCTAATCTAAGTCTGTGAATCAATGAAGCTGTATATTGCTAGATGTGGTATATCTCAAGCCATAGTTTATTGTTCCACGAATATATCTTAATATATGCTTTGCAACTATCCAATGCTCATGTCTTGGTTCCACCTATAACTGGCTTAGTGTATTCATGGTAAAGCAGAGAGTATTTACGAAATACATCAATGACCCAATTAGTTGTTGATATAGAGATGGATCTACTGGATCAGAATCTAGAACTTTCAATTTTCTTATATCCTCATTCATAGGAGTGTCCATGGACTTACAATCCATCATTCCAAATTTCTGAAGGATCTTTATTCCGTACTTTCCTTGTCCAAGGAATACTTCACCACGCTTATACCATACCTCTAGTCGCAAGTAATTATGCATGAGACCTAGATATTTCATATCAAATTCAGAAGCTAATTCCTTCTTGCACTGGATAATGAGAGACTCTTCACCTATTATGAATGGATCGTCAACATATAGTAGTAGGATTATAGGTGCATTTTATACAACTTTATAGTAAAGGTTTGGATCTGCATGACTCTTGGAGAAACCAAGTCTCGTTAAATAGTTGTCCATTATGGCATACCAAGCCCTTGGAGCTTCCTTGAGTCCATATAGATATTTCTTCAATCTGCAAATGTGAGTGTCTCTGGAATGTACCTCAAACCCTTGAGGTTGTTCAATATATACTTCTTCTTCAATAGCTCCATTGAGGAAGTTATCTTTACATCCATCTGATGTAAGTTCCATCCCATTGAAGTGGCAAGAGATATGATAGCTCTGATGGAAGTATATCTAGCCACCGGAGCAAAGGTTTCATCATAATCTTCTCCCTCCTTCTGGGAGAACCCTATAGCTACGAATCTTTCCTTGTATTTATCCATGCTTCTGTATGTTGCATGTTTAATCTTGTACACCCATTTTGAGGTTACCACCGATTTTTATTTAGGTCTTGGTACAATTTCCCACACCTCATTTTTCATAATGGATTGATGCTCTTCCATCATATCTTCTTTCCATTGTTCCTTTTGAACTTCTTCTTCAAATGTGGTGAGTTCTTCATCTATAATCTTTGTCATGTATGCTGCATAACTTGAGAATCTCTTAGGTCTTTTACTCTTTATGAATGTTCCTTCTGGAACCTTGAGTCTTTCTGCATCTTGTAAGTTAGCTTCAAGCCAAGCTGGTCTTTTCTTGGTCTTGAGTACGATATCTGAATCAATTTTTTCACATGGCTCCATAGGATGATCAGGTAGTTCCTTTTCGACATTTACATTTTTTGTGCTTTCTTCATTAAGTTCTTCAATCTCTTCTTCTTCTATATTTTCTTCTATGGATTTCTTGAAGGCCATATTCTCATTGAATGTTACGTCTCTACTGACTTTGATATTGTGTTTTTCTTGAATATATATTCTATAAGCTTTGGATGAATCACTATATCCCACGAATATCCCTTTCTTTCCTGAAGGTTCTAGTTTATTCCTCTTGTCCTTGGGAATGTGAGAGTAAATAGGACATCCAAATATTCTTAGATTTTCCACATTAAGTTTCTTACCTGAGAAATATTCTTCTACTATCATGTCCTTCAATATACAATGAGGACTTCTATTATGCACATATATTGTTGTCATTGTTGCTTCTCCCCATAAGAACATGGATAAACCTTGATCATTTAGTAAGGATTGTATGGTTTCTTTGATAGATCTGTTCTTTCCTTCTCCTACACCATTTTGTTGAGGATTATGAGGAACAATCAGCTCCCTCCTAATCCCTATCGATTTGCAGAATGCAATGAATTCCTTTGATGTGTATTCTCCATCATTATTGGTTCTTAGCGTCTTGATATTTTTATTCACGAGATTTTCTATTTCTTCTTTGAACTCTTGAAACTTGCTGAATACTTTGTCTTTTGTCATGAGTAGATATAACCAAGTCTTTCTTAAATAGTCGTCTATGAATATTATGTAGTAAGAATATCCTCCTAGAGATTTCACTGGCATCAAACTGCAAACATCTGAGTGTATCAGATCTATAATCTCCTTAGATCTGTTGTTGTTTCTTGGGAATGGTTTCTTGATATTCTTCCCAAGGGAACATCCCTTGTAGATTCCTTCATGTGTAGATTTCAATTCTGGTATTCCTTCAACCATCTTTTTGAGAAAAGGTAATGCTTGATAGTTGATGTGAGCATACCTTCTATGCCAAAGCTCATTAGGGTTGACTTCTTTATGTATGAGAGCTTCTTCATTCTGTTCTAGTAATCTATATAGATTTCCTTCACGACTTCCAATAACCCTAGCATTCTCTATGATGGAGTATTTATGCCAAGATAACACCATTCCATCCATGATGTCTATTATGTTTCCTTTGTCTTCTAGGCATGATATCGATACAATATTATTTTCTAAACCAGGTACATATAAAACATTTCTTAAGTGAACATAGTTACATGTTTTCATTTTGATGGAGGCTTGTCCAAATCCTTCCACGAGGTAAGTGGTTTTGTCTCCAAGATCTACCTTGTACAAGGTCTTCTTCTCATTTAGATTTGAGAGTTTGTATTGATCTCCTGTCATGTGCCTAGAAGCTCCACTATCGATTATCCACATGTCATCTTCAATCGTTCCAGTAAGTGCTGAGTAGTGTAAAAGACTGATCATTTCACTCATGTCTTCGGTTGAGTGGTAACTGTTCATGCCTTGATCTAAAACTTCAACTTTGTCGTTTCTATATTCTAAGAGAGCCAAGAGGTGCACTGAGTTAGGGCACATTTGAATATCTTTTTTTTTAGTGAGATGCTCCATCGCAAGGTGCTGGATCTGAGATTAGGGTTTCTACAACTACTTATGTTAGTAACCCTAGAGACAGTGTCCTTGGAAGCTGCTCCTACTAGTAACCCTAGTGGCAGTTCCTCAACGATCTCAATATCCTAGCGTCTATGCTTCCTTCCAGCATTTAGACTGAATGAAGGAGGTGTGGGCCCATAACCTGTTAGAATATGAAGGATTGTTCTCGTTTTACCATTGAAAATACCCTTGTCACCCAACCATAGGCCTAAGCCACCCTCCGAGCACCTTGACCTTGACAGAGAAGAATATTGGTAGCAATCAATAGCCAAGCAAGGCTAATGCACCAAGCAAGAATAGAAACCAAAGCTGATCAGATAGTCCCACCCAGAAAATTGGCGCAACACCTTCCCTAGAAACTTGTGCACAAAACATCCAACTGCAGTGCACACAACTGGCTCTCTACAATTCTGAGAATGTGTATAATGAGAAACTAGCACCCTGTATTTATAGTAACTTGGCAGGCTTATTGGGGCCAACTTCTCCTTCTAGGTACTAATTAATTCATATTAAATATATTTCTGCAACCGACATCTCGTCTAGGGTTTCCTTTACTTCTTTGCTTCCTTCCGGAATATTCTAATCTTGTCATAGGTCACAAATAGAGGTTCATACCTCTTGAAGCTACCATAATATTAATAGTTGGTACCTCTATTATTGAAATGACACACTCATGACAATCACCCATGCATTTATTTCTTGTCCATAAAGACTCCTAGAATTAACACTTCTCTAATAATGCATTATTTCGCATTCTTGCAGCATTTCATAGTTCACAAAAAACAAATTCATTCATAAAATTCTTGCGAGCAAATAGGCTGCATACTCTCAATAGTTTTCTTTTTATTTTGGCCATCATGCAAACCCTTCCCATTTTTCCATCTTACAAACTATGTGAAGAGTTTTCATCCCTTGAAAAGAGATAACTTTATGATGGTTGTGACCACCTCAATAGATGCTAAAATATTTGTTTTATATGAGCCACTTTATGAGCCAACAAGAATGGAAAGAATATCCTTCCCATGCATCATCAATAGGTAGTAAGTTCCATTTTGTGGACCTTCATGTTGGTTGATATTGTTGTTGACCTATCTCATCCTCCAATATCCATGGCTTATTTTTGTACTTATTTTGTAACGCATCTATCAGCTGGTGACCTTTTAGACCTTCATTTTATAGAGACAACTTAGATTCATAACCTTTCTTCTTGGAAAAAGTAGGTAAACCTCGAACAAATCTTCCAATAAAATAACTTTTATCACTAATGTTAGTTGGTCAGACATTATACTGACTAATTAAACATGTAACTGGGACTCCACACTCAAATCAAGTTGCTTTTGTCTCTGCCTTATATTTTCCACAGGCCAGGCATAGATTCATATGTTTGCAATTGCTTCCATATAAATATGATGCAGTCCCACAACTATTGCATGATGATTTAAGCACAAGGTTCCCTGACATGATAGATGTGACAAGTACTTTCCTTGAAAACTAGAATAACTTTTATGACCCAAGGGGGGCATATATAGGGATAAATGTATATGATATGACCCCAAGGGGGGGGTGTATATGGGGATAAATGTACTTTTAATGTGTAAATATATATGTAATAGGGTTGGCCTAATAGTAAAGGGGATTTATGTGTAGTGTGTGAATAGGTATATATAGAGATCATCTGTTCATTATTGGAGGGATGTGAATTGCGAGGTATGAATGTATTTGGTTATTTGGAGGAGGTTCTCCTATTATTTAAGAAGTTATTGTATACCTTATCTATCTTGGAGTTTTTCTCCATCATCACACTCTATACATGGTGTGTACTTGTAAGGTACCAAATGTAATATAATATGAAGAAACAATAATATTCAACAGATATCAATGGAACAACAAAATATTGAGAAGAGAAAGACCACAAATGATACCTTTATTCAAAGAAAGCAATGTTCAGTGTTCACTTGCCTCTTCGAGGGGGGAACCTCCAGTAGATTATATATCTATTACAATAATACTCAAAACAAATGCTTATCATGCCTCCTACTCTTATTTATAGTAATTCTATCTTCTAAATAACCTTCTAGTGGAACATATTTCTAGAATATAAAGCTTTTGTTAGGTCTTCTTACATTGACTAGTTCACATTATTAAATAGGCCTTATAAACTAATGTTATCCTTCATTACATTGAAAATATATTTTTCTACCTACATGAGGGGTTAGGGAGGTTAGGTCCCTAACATGCCCTCCCCATTGAAAAACAACCTTGTCCTCAAGGCTTGAGATGAGGAAATTATTGGATAATGGTGACAGGATCCCAGGTGGTATCTTATGGAGTTGTATCTTTCCACTGCATTAATACTTCCTTTATAGTGCATTTACATAGATGACACTCTCATTGGTCAAATACTACTTGGGGACATAACCAAATGGAACCTCTTCTTCCAACTTAGGGAGACCGGTTTGAGTTTGTAACTTAGTTCCAATCACCTTCTTTAAGCATGAGACATGAAAAACAACATGGATCTTAGAATCACTAGGAAGAGTTAATTGGTAGGCCACTAGCCCCACACACTTGAGAATTTTATAAGGACCATAAAATTTAGGAGCAAGATTCTGAAAATGTTCATCTTTGAGTGAAGTCTACATAGAAGGTTGTAGACGAAGAAACACTTGGGCCCCTTCAGCCAATTTATGATCGGAATGACCTTGATCGTCTTGCTGCTTCATGCAATTTTGAGCCATCACCAAATTTTCTTAGAGGGTATGGAGAATGACCTCTCATACAATAAGATTTATTTCAACCTCCTAAACCTTTGAGACACTTGTCTTATATGAGAGAACCGACGATGGATTTTATCTGTAGAATAGTTCAAAAGGATTCATGCGAGTAGTTGTATGATAAGATGTGTTGTACCACCATTTATATAGTGGTAACCATTGATCCCACTAATGTTTTCAGTCAAATGAAAAGCACCAAAAAAAATTCCAAACATGTGTTAACAATTTCAGTTTCTCCATCAGTCTAGGGATGATAGGTGGTACTGAGATGTAATTGGGTTCCCTATAGCTTAAACAATTCTTACCAATAATTGATGGTGAACGTGGGATCCTTGTCAGAGATAATAGAATGAGTCATGCCATGAAGTTTGAAGATATTATCCTTGAAAATTTAAGCCATTATTGATGTGGTGAAGGGATTTTTAAGAGCATAGAAATGAGCATATTTGGAAACATGATCAATGACCACCATGATGAATGATTTATTTCCAAATTTAGGTAAGCCCACAATGAAATCCATAGAAATATCTCACCAAATAGAAGGGGGAATTGGAATTGGTTGGAGTGTTCTTGGTGTTTTGATTATTTATCCCTTGTTATGTTAACGGATGTCAAATTCATCCACAAAGGTTCCTACATCTTGTTTCATACCATCCCATAAAAAATAATGTTTGACCCATTCATAGGTTTTTTTAAAATCTAAATTCCCAGTTGTGGGTGAAGCATGAAACTCACAAAGCACTGTGGATTTAACTTGCTACTATTTTCTTAAATATAGACTAACTTTGTAGCAAAGCTCATCATTGTGCCAATAGTACCCTGGTGAAGCTAGAGAATGTTCTTGCAATTGTTGGATCAAGTGACAGATTTTGGGGTCTTGCATGCATTCCTGATGAACAACGTGGAGCCAATCTGGTACAATGAAGGAGAGGGAAAAGAAGGACTCTTCTTGTTCACATTTTTGGGAAACATAATCAACCACCATATTTTAATTTACCTTCTTGTAAATTATCTCATAATCATATCCAAATAGATTGGTTACCCATTTTTGTTTCTCCGAGGGTGAAATTATTTAGTCTAGAAAATACTTGAGGCTTTGGTGATTAGTTTTAATCTAGAAGTGTTTCCCCAATAAATAAGGACACCAAAGATCCATAACATGCAGAATATCCAACATTTACTTTTCATATATTCATTGTCCCAAATGTCTATCTAAAAGTTGTTTTCTAGTGAAGGCCAAAGGCCTATCATATTGCATAAGGATTGCCCCAATTCCTTTTATTGAAGCATCACATTCCAAAACAAAAGTCTTGGTGTAGTCGGGAAGTGCCAGGAGAGGCATCATGCACATAACCTCTTTGAAGGCATGGAAGGATTGATCAACTTCTAGAGTCCAAGTCAAGGCATTCTTTTTAAGGGGAGTAGTGAGAGGTGTTGCAATTTTTCCATAATTCTTAGCAAAATTGTGATAATAACTTGTTAAACCCATAAAACCACAAAATCTCTTAAGAGTTTTAGGGAGAGGCCAATCTTGCATAGCTTCAATTTTCATAGGATCCACCCTTACACCATACTTTCGAACAATATGACCTAGGTACTCCACTTATGAGGCTCCAAAGGAACATTTATATTGTTTGAGGAAAACTTGGTGGCGAGAGGGTAGATGGAGAACTTGATCCACATGGGCGAGATGGGATGTCCAATTTTTTCTATAGATGAGAATATCATCGAACAAAACTAAGACAAAATGACAAAGAAAAGGACGGAAGACATGATTCATGAGACTTTGGAAAGTAGAGGGGGAATTACACAGGCCAAAGGGCATGCCCAGGAACTCATAATGACCCTCATGAGTTCTAAAAGAAGTCTTGGGAATGTCCTATTATTTCATACGTATCTAGTGGTATCCAGAATGAATATCAAGTTTATCAAAGCACTTAGCACCACTTAATTCATCCGAGAGATCATCAATGAAAGGAATGGGAAACTTGTCATTGATGGTGAGTTTATTGAGGGTGCAGAAGTCGAGACACATTCTCCAAGTACCTTCTTTATTTAGTACCATGACCACAAGAGAAGAATAGGGACTAGTACAAGGATGGATAGCACATGATTCGAGAATTTCTTGAATGATTTTCTTAGTTTAATTCTTCTAGAAAAAGGGATGACGATAAGGGAGAACATTGGGAGGAAGATTGTCGATGACAAAAGGAATATAATGATTATGAACCCCATGGGAAGGGGGAAGTCCCTGGGGAGTAGAAAAAAAAAACTTGGTGTTTGGATATGATAGATTGGAAGTCAAGATTGATGGAGGGTATCTCAAATGATTGAATGGAATGGATTTGGGAAATAATACCCAAATGACCTTTTTTGAGAAGATTTTCCATTCGATGGAAAATGATGATCTCAAGGGAGCCTATTGTGAGTCCTTGGAACTGATACCATTTTCCCTCCTATTGGAATTGCATGGTTAATTCCTTAAAATCCATGAGAATGGGGCCCAAAGTGCGTAACCATTTATCACTTGGCACAATGTCACAAATGCCCATGTCGATAGAAAACATATGATATTTCAGGTTGTACTGCCAAATTTGTAGATGCACATTTTCAGAATGCTCACCACATTTTATGGAACTGCAATTTTCTATCATGATTTGAAAATTGTTGATGTCATGAACATAGAAATTGGTTTCCCTAGCAATGTGCCAGTGAATAAAATTATGGGTTCTTCCACTTTCAACAAGGATGATGAATTTTCTATGCTAATATAGCCAATTAGCTTGAGGTTTTGGGGAGAGGAGAAGCTAGTGAGGGCATGCATTGAAATCAATAGTTCAACTTCTAGTGGGTTAGCAGGCTGAGTAGTAGCATCTGGAGGGGGTATCTCTTCAACAAGTGGAATTTGAGCTTCGTCCTCAGCAACATCCTTTGAAATTTCCATTAAAATGTTTTTATACTTGTGTGCATGAAAAAAAATTCCATCACAATTATAGAAAATACCCTTGAGTTAGTGTTCATCCATTTCTTCCCAAGTTAATTTATGGACCTTGAGAGGAGTGGTAGGGGGGTAGGATTGGTGGGTCGAGGGAGAGGAAGAAAATAGGGTTTTTTGTTATGGGAAAAATTAACCTGTTGTTCTTCTTTGGTACGTTTAAAATCATCCAACCAAGTCTAAGGGTGAGCCATGAGGACCATGATGCATATTTCATCCTTTAGGCCATTGATAAATCATTCTCGGAAGAAAGAATTTGTCACGCCCTTCATTTTGAAGTCCAAATGCTCAAAGGAAGCTATAAAGTATCCCACTGTGTTGAACTATTTCAACTTGGTCAAACAACCTAAATAGTGGGTGTCAATGTCAAAGCCTTCATAGATGTTTGCAACATACCCTGGCATGCATTTTTACATCATTACCACCATTTCTAGCGTTTAAGATCTAGATGGAGAAATCATAATGAAGTTTTCCAATTCATCAGTAATTCGATGCAAAGAAAAATAATGCTCCATTTGAGTGACCCAACCCATGGGATCAGAGCCATCAATTTTTTTGACCTCAACTCTAGGAAGATGAAGGTCAAAATGAAAGGACTTAGATTGAAATACCATAAAATGGGAGGATTCATCACCATCTAAGAGGGACAATTATTACAAGGAGGAACATCTTTGGGAGCAATTCAACGACTAGTTGACAACCATTTTGAGGTTGTCAAATTCTCCCATCAATTTTGCATCCATGGCATCAAATTATTATTGGACTTGGTCCTAGAATTGTGCAAAGCAGGGATTGATGGAAGAAATATTAGAAGTTTCTTGTTAGATGTTATCCTTGTTCTAGTTGATGGAAGCTTGTAGGTCTTGGTTGAGAGTGTTGGCCATTTGGATAGTAGGGGTGCTTGTAAGGGGCAACGGGTGGGTGGGACCACAAAAAATAAATATTTATAAGTGATAGGTACCACAATGATTAGGGTGAAAAGGGAAACACAATGGGATAGATTTCCAATAAGGGTGTCGGGAAGAGGGTCAAGTCCATTGAAAAAAAAGTCTTAAAAATGAGAGGTACCATTGCGGTCAGGCAGAAGAGAGGAATCCAATGGGATAGGTCTAGAATAAGGGTGTCGAGGAATCCAATGGGATAGGTCCCGAATAAGGGTGTCGACGGGACCAATAAGGGTGTTGAGGAACCTAATGGGGTAGGTCCCACATAATTATAGTCTGATATAAATAATAGTGTAGTGGTGAAATTCCCAAATTCTTAATAGGAAGAAATGTGTAGTAATTTCACAACCTAAATGCAGGAGGCAAGGTTGCACAACAATAGATCTTGTTTGTTCCTTTTTTTTTTTGTTTCTATCCCAAGTGTTAGGGTGATCAAGGTTTCTACAGACAAGGATTTTATCAGTGTTATAGCTCTCTAATATACATGCAAAGTTGAACAGTAGTACTCGACCCAATATCTCAGAGCACCAACTAAGGAGGCTAGACCATACCCTTAGTCATACTACTTGATTACCTAGGTACTAAAGAGTATCTTCCCAAGTGTTGTTCTCTATTGCACTATAGCAATCAGGCAGTCGATCGATTGATCTATGGAGGGTTTCAAGATACCTAGCCTAGTCTATATACAAGTGTTGTTTGATGCACTACCACTCGAAGGGGTACCAACAAGGGTTTACAAGGGTGTCCAACAATGTGATCTTAAAAACATATTATATTTCCTACGCGTATGCTTCCCCTGCTTCGGATTTATGTGTTGAACAACATATCACTATAGTTTTAAGACATCGGAATATGTCTCTACCCTTAAAAAAAAAATTAAATCACAATTCTTACCAATGAAAGTGATATGATACAAGTTGTAAGGTACCAAATGTAATATAATAAGTATAAACAATAATATTCAACAAAATATAAATGGAACAACAAAATATTGAGAATAGAAACACCAAAAATCATACCTTCATTCAAAGAAAGAAATGTTCACTTGCCTCTTCGAGGGGGAAACCTCCAACATATTAGAGCTCTATTACAATAATACTCAAGACAAATACTTATCATTCCTCCTAATTTTATTTATACTAATTCTGTCTTCTAAAGAACCTTCTAGTTGAATCTATTTCTAGAAGGAAAAGCTTCTATTAGGTCTTCTTACATTGACTAGTTCACATTTATTAGATATGAATTATAAACTAATGTCGGCCTTTATTACATGGAAAATATTGTATTCTACCTACATAAGGGGTTAGGAAAGTTAGGTACCTAACATCACTTTTGTTCTATTATCATAATATAATCATTTGGAAGACTACATTTGGTATCAGAGCATCGATCCTAAGGTTTTTCTTCCTTAATCAAGTCATATTGGAATTTTCACTATAACTTTAGTTTGGGGCCACTTCCGAAAGTAAAACTTGTAGGTTTTTTAGAAGACATATCAAGGTACATGTGGTATGAATGTTAGTTTCTGGGTCATTTTAATTTTGGAGATACACCCTATGGAAGGTAGGGTTTTTTACTAGTCCTATAACTAGTCTTAAATAGGTGTTCTTGGTAAAACATTCATATCTTCTTCATAGAGGATCCAAATTCAATGAAAATAGTTTCATTGGAAAAGAAAATTTATATAGTATTTGGGGTATGAATT
This sequence comes from Picea glauca, assembly GCA_000966675.3. Lineage (NCBI taxonomy): Eukaryota > Viridiplantae > Streptophyta > Pinopsida > Pinales > Pinaceae > Picea > Picea glauca. Next base: position 169,319 of record JZKD02S1140167.1, on the reverse strand, counting down.
TCATATTCAGAAATCCAATATTGGATGTGGGGCATTATGTACATATTTGATCTCCAAAATAGGCCAAAATTCAACAAGTTTGGGGAAATTTACCATAACTTTCATTTGGCATACCCAATTTTGGTCATACTTGTGGAATTGTAGAGAAGCCATTTCATAGTACTATAGGTTGAAATTTTAGACTGATAGGGGAGGAAATTTCATAAATACATCAGAAGGAAGGTCATATAGAAGGAAAGACTCCAAATTAGGGTTTCAAAGGTATTTTCACTTAAAACTATCATAGATTTTGATTATAATGTCTAATTAAGCTAATTCAAAAAGCCATTGGAAAGAGAAAACATAGACTATTATATTGGAACAATGATTATAACTATTTGAGATCATCGAAGATGAATATAAGTATGAAATAAGACCTATGGAATGGTTGAGGATGGTAAAGGAATATGCTATGACTCCTTTAAGGAAAAGTCTTAATTTTTATGGTGAATCTTGGGTGTGGTGGAGTATTAATAGTATACAAAACATCACGTAGGGATTATTTGAATAATTGTTCTACAAAAAATGATCAGGGACTTAAAATTGAATGTGATGCATAAAATTGAAATGTAGTTAGAAGAAGAAAAACAAGAATTAAATAACAAGGGTGATGAGCTATCTAAGATACAAGACCTTTATGAATCACTCATTTTTAGAATATTCAAGAATACTGAGAGGGAGGTGTTGATATTATGGAGTTGCGAGAGGTATTAACCTCCAAGTGTAAACCTGATGAGAATAGAATATTCCGGGAAGCAAGAAGAAACCCTAATGAGTTGGCTAATAACCCTAGAAGACATGTCGGCTCAAGAAGATAACTTGGATTAGGTTATTAACCTCCAAGAGAAGAAGTCAGAAAGAAGAAATAATATACACTGAACATATAGATACCCAGAATGAGAAGTCGGCCCAGTTAGTTAGCTAGAATTACTATAAATACAGGAGGCCAGTCTTCATTCTGGCAAGCAGTCTCATAATTGCAGATCAACACTTGTGCGTTGGTTTGGAGGAGAGCTGCAATTGTAGCTCCTGCATCTAGCAGATCATGTTTGGCTTGGACTATCTCTTGGTTAGTGTTTGGAATATCTTATCATCTCTTGTTGGTGCACTATCCCTGGGAAAGATGTGCTACACCTTGTTTGGCTATATAGCCTAGGGTTTTATTTCGGAGTGATTCTCTATCAAGGTTAAGGTGCTCAGAGGGTGGCTTTGGCCTATGGTTGGGTGACAATAGCGATATTGTCAATGGTAAAGTGAGCACATCCATTATATTCTAATAGGTTATGGGCCCACACCTCCTTCATTTAGTCTAACCGTTGGAAGAAAACATAGCCATAAGGATATTGAGATCGTCGAAGAACTGTCTCTAGGTTTTCTAGCAGGAGCAGTCACCAAAGCATTGACGCTAGGGTTACTAGAAGGTGCAGTTGTAGAAACCCCAATCCTCTCATTGAGGAACCTTAAGTGAAGGGATTGACCTAATTTTCGGATAGATTAGTGCACCCTAGGATCAATGCAAAAGAGAAACCCCAAAAGAAGTACGATGATCAATCCTTCACAGCAAGATTCAATAATTTCAGGAACAAAAGGAAGTTTGGTTCAAGGAGGAAGCCAAATCAAGAGAAAGATATTTTAGAAATACAATGCTTCAATTGTCGAAAGTATGGTCACTACAAGAATCATTGTCCTGAGCTAAATAAAAGGAAAGAGAAACACAAAGCATCAGTTTCTGAAGAAAAGGAACCTACAAAGAAGACTAAGCAGGATGAAAGAGACTTCTTCTTCTGAAGGTAACAATACTCTTCTTAGTTCTTGTACATATCTTGTTTGCATTGTCTCTGTACATATCTTGTATATCTATCTCTTGGAATATAATGTGTTCCAAGAAGAACTATACCTATGGAAGAACAACAAGATAAGGATTGCTATCATTATACAAGTTAGATAATACACATGAAAGGATGAAATACATCAAACAAATCATGTGGAAGATATTACAAGATAAGAGAAATTAGAATCAATCATGAAGAGACTTAGAAGAAGAAAAGATAGAAAGAAGTCAGCAATCAAGAGGAAATTGGAGAAATACTTATGACGTTTTGCAGAAGACAATAAGACAGAACTGTGGACTTTGTTAGATGGAGGGAGACGATTATATGCACTCATACATGAAGCAAGGATTAGTAGGGAGATAATCCTATGATCCATTGAAGATGATGAATTATATATCCATGGTAGCAGCCATGAAAGATAGTACATGTTCAGTTCAACCTCATAAGAAGTCTTCTTCGAAGAGAAGTCTTAAAGTATCCCTGGTTATCCATCCACATCCATGATTCTATAATGAAAGGAAGAAGTGAAATCTTTAGGGCATAGAATATATAAGAAACTCCATGCACCCAAGAGATAAAGAAAAACATCAGGAAGAAAATGAAGATTCCAAGAAAGAAAGAGAAGCTAGAACAACCAGTCACTGTATTAAGAATCACAAGATTACCAACCTGATATGAACTCAATAAAAGCAATCAAGTAGAGGAACTAAAAGTTGTGATGAAGAACAGTGTATATATGCAATCATTGCAAGATGTAGAACTAGAGGTTCTCCTAGATGGAGGGAGAAGACTATGATGATTACTTGTTCCAATAAACCAGACATACCTCTACATGAGTCTTTATATCATCCGCAATATCCATGGGTTGGAATTCTACATCAGATGAATGCAAATACTATTCTCCAGAGAAAATTGAACAAAGAGCATATGAAGAACAACTCAAGACTTTGAAGCATACCAAAAATAGACCCTTGTATACAGATGGAAGAAAATAACTTGGTGGAGAACCTCCTGTGCACAACAGAAGCATGGTGAAGATTTTCTATAACAGAGATATTGTATCAAGATGATTACTTAGAAGATCATAACTCATGATGACAGAAGAAGTGCCACATGGATATGTTCCATTTTTCCAACAATGATATACTTTATTGATCAGAGCTACATGAAGCCTTAAGAGAAAACCAGTGTTCCAAACCAAAGTACATTTGAAATCAAGAATTACATTATCCGTGATGAAGTCCAAAAAAGGAGAAAGTGGTTCTCCAATACATATCTCCATGGATGTGAAGATAAGAAGACATTTTGGTAAAGCTTCTATCTAATATGAAAGAGTTTGCGTACTCAAGTTGGAGCTCATGGAGATGACTTCCTTATTGAAAAAGGAAGAGATGACTCCCAAGTTGGGAGGGAGCACTGATGTATTATTGATTAATGGAAAGTCATTTTTTAGTTCGAAAAATGGTCCAATATGAGTAGTTTCTTTCCAGTTCGGAAAGTGGATTGAGATGTTTTATGGACAAACATTTTCCAGTTCGCAAAATGGTCCATATTGTTGATGTACCATAGACAACGACTTCCCATCATGGTTAACATGGGAAGTGGTCTAGGGAAGTCTCTCTTCTTGAGGGTTACTCAAGAAGACTGGCCCGCCTCACCGGAAAATGATTTCCCATTGTGGTTGACATGGGTAATGGTACATTTTGGAGGTTGGTGCAGGATAGTCATTTCGTTTGGAAATGGTCCGGATAGTCATTCCTTAGGGTGGATTCATTCTCTCAAGGATGCACTTTGTTTAGTGTCGGAGGAATGGCCCAGGGTGGAGAATGATCTAGATTCAACAATTAGGGACAGACATTCCTTAGGGAAGACTCATTCTCTCTAGGTTACACTTTGTCTAGTGTCAGAGGAATGGACCAGGGTGGGGAATGGTCCAGGCTCAGAAATCGGGACAATTATTCTTCCTTTCTTGAGATGAATAGTCCAGATAGCTCATCATTGATGCTTGACCTTCTTGAGGGCAGATGCTCTTCCAAGATCTCACAGATGTGAGTGGAAGAATGGCCCAAATGATTCATTTTATATCATAACATTGTTTCTGAGTATGTTGATATCAGATTATTGTTATGAAGACCGTATGTTTCTAGACAGTATATGTATATGATTGTGGTGGATGTGTTCCACTGTTTGATCAAGTATCTGTGTGGTACTTGGTGTGGTAGTATACCATTGGATTGTAGTTGTGTACTACTATGGATAGACATAGTTGTGTTCTACTGAATGATATTGTTCTGATTTCCTTGAAGAGTATCAACAGTGTTGAAAATAATTATCAACCAAATGAATGAGCAATGAACAGAGATTTCCTAGACAGAAAATAGTTCAGAACATTTACTCTTCTAGATTAGAAGAATGGCTCTTGTGTCACTCTGTAGAGTGAGCATCATGTCTAATTACTCAGATAGAGTATGGTTTCGAGAGATGATGCAATTGATGACATTGATGATGATGATGGTGCTCATGATCTAGTCATAAGATAGTCTATACAACTATGTTGATGCTACCAGGTGAATGGTATGGTTGTGCTCAAGACCATTACCTGTAATACCTCCCTAGCTAGGAGGGAGTGTTGATATTATGGTAGCTACGGGAGGTATTTACCTCCACGTGTAAACCTAATGAGAATAGAATATTATGGGAAGGAAGAAGAAACCCTAATGAGTTGGATAATAACCCTAGAAGACATGTCGGCTCAAGAATATAACTTGTATTAGGTTATTAGCCTCCAAGAGAAGAAGTTAGCCAAAAAAAATATATATATTGAACAGATAGATACCCAGAATGAGAAGTCAGCCCAGGTAGTTAGCCAGAATTACTATAAATACAAGAGGTCAGTCTTCATTCTGGCAGGTAGTCTCATAATTGCAGAGCGGCACTTGTGCACATTGTAGTGCCCAGTTTTTTGCGTAGGTTTGGAGGAGAGTTTCCATTCCAGTTGCTGCAACTAGCAAATCACGTTTGGCTTGGACTATCTCTTGGTTAGGGTTTGGACTATCTGATCATCTCTTGTTGGTGTGCTATCCTTAGGAAAGATGGGCTACCCCTTGTTTAGCTATCTAGCCCAGGTTTTTCTTCTGGAGTGATTCTCTTTCAAGGTTAAGGTGCTCTGAGGGTGGATTCAACCTATGGTTGAGTGAAAATAGAGATATTGTCAATGGTAAAATGAGTGCATCCATTATATTCTAACAGGAGGGTGAATCAATATCAAGTTATTTCAAAATATTTAACCTTCAATCACTACATAAAAATTAACCATTAATCATGGCATTCATCATCACATAAAATCATACACATTTCACACATATGTTTACATTGAAACCAAATTGGGAGAAAACCATGGAAACTTTTCTTAAGTAGTTTCAAGATTTTATAAGCACCAACTTGAAGGAAGCACCCACTCCTTCAGTTTTCTAGCACCTACTAGTAGGAGATGAAAATCCCATTAGAATATTTTAAATGATGATACATGATAAAATTAACCTTCAAATACAATCCCAAAATCAGTTCTTAAATATGCATACAAAACTGCTCAGAACTATAACACAAATATGCAAACTTGTAAGATTCTCCATGAGCACATTTTTCCATTTATAATTCTTAAACTTGGACCTACATATAGGGTATTTTATCCTTATAATGCAACAAGTGGAATCCAATTTGGACCTACCAAGCTTTAGATATAACCATTTTATCTCGAACGCCTATTTGAGACTAGTTTCTGGATTAGTCACAAACCCTAAATTCCAACAAGTATAACTTTGTACCTGTAACGAATCAGGATCTGAAACTTGTACCCAATATTATTCTATATATTCTTTGAAATGAATCCATTTTTTTCTCCTTGAATCGTCCCCGAACTAAATTTATAGAGAAAAAGGAAGATGATTCGTTTTGGCAAATAAAACCCAAGTTTTAAAAACCTCAACTTCCACTGAGTGTAACTCCAAACCTATAATGAGTCAAGATCTGAAATTTGTACTCATTATTCTTCACTATCTATTCTAAAACTCCTCCAAGTTTCACTATCTCAATCGTTCTATAAAAACATTTATACTGAAAATTCCAAGATGACCCAAAAAAAAAACCCTAGAACAAATCACCATAAGACTTCATATTCCCTTGGAATTCCACCCTTCTTGACTTCATCTTCCCTTGGAAATTTGCTGCTCTAGACTGAAATTCAATCTTATTCCTTGGCTAGTTTGAAGTTGTGATCCAAAGGCCAAATTAGGATCCTCTTATTTATATGAGTCTTCTCCACATGAGGGGGTGTGACCAAGCGTCGCAAATTTTTGGTCGCATCTCTTCCTTAACGATGGTCGACCTTAGCGGATTCTTTACTTTACTTTAGGAGATTCTTCTCTTGGATTTAGTGGCTTCTTCTCTTGGATTTAGAGGATTATTCACTTAGATGTATGGGATTCTTCTCTTATTTTTAGGGGCTTCTTCACTTGAATTTAGGGGCTTCTTCACTTGGTTTTAGGGATTCTTCAAGGCTCCTTCAAGGCTCCATTTGTGTATAACTCAAAGTGGGAATGTGCAAAGAACCATGTATTATCTCATACTGTGAGGGCCATGCTTAAAATCTATGCTATAAGGGGACCACTTTGGAGTTATATACACTTATGTCAAGGATCCTTCAAGGATTATTCAAGTGGACACATCATCATCACTTTTAGGGGCTTATGACCTTTGTTTTAGGTATTATTCTAAGGTTGACATCAATGACAACCAATTTTCCAACAATATCCCCCTTTGGTATTGATGGAAACTTAGTAAAACAATTGTGCTCCCTCATATTTGTGCCATGATCCCAATGAATATATTTTCCTCTTGTCTTCGTGTTGACTCCCCCTGTCTTCATGATTCTATTTTTACTATTTTAATCTTCCCCTTTGACATTAATGGAAAAGGGTAACTCCCCTTGACAATATTCCTATTTTTGTTCTTGCAGAATATTATGGAAATTAATTTGCAACATAAATTACTCCCATTTTTTGTCAAATATAATCAAGGGTTTCCCTAGGAAGAGCCTTTGTGAAGATGTCTACAATTCGTTCTTTTGTCCCAATGTACTCAAACTTGATATTCATTTCTATGAATTGCTACTACAGAAAGTGGAACCTAATATGAATATGTTTGATCTTGGAATGCATCAATAGATTCTTGGAGATGTTTATAGCATAATTTTTGTCACGGAGTATCAGAATATGTTCATTGTATCTCACTTGTATGTATTGCATGGTTTGATTCATCCAAAGAATATGACTACAACATGTTGTTGCTGTGATATATTTTTCTTATGTTGTGGATAAGGATATTGAAGATTATGTCTTTCTCAACTAGGACACTAAGCAGTCACCAAAGTAGAAAGATGCTCCACTTGTGATTTTTTTGTCATCAATATTTCTTTCCCAATATCCATTTGTGTAGGAGACCATAGTTAACTCATTTTCTTTCGAATACCATAGCCAAAAATATGTTGTTCCTTTAAGATATTTGAAGATCCTTTTCATTGCTAGAACATGGGTTTCCTTTGGTGCCTATTGAAATCTTTTGAATTAGTCATATTCTTTCATTACATGTGGTATTGAAGTTGTCACATAGAGTAGACTACCAATCATTGATCTGTAGTTTATTTTATTCCCTTCTTTAGATTCATCATATTTTCTCAACTTGCAACCAGTAACCATAGGAGTACTCACAATTTTATAGTCTTCCATTTTGAACTTTTTTAACATTTCCTTGATGCACTTGGTTTGGGAAATGAAAATTCCTTCATCTAGTTGAGACATCTGGAATCCGAAGAAGAAAGTTGACTCCCCAAGTAGGGACATTTAAAATTAATTATGTATATCCTTGGAAAACTTCTGAATCAATCTATCATCATCATCTCCAAATATGATGTCATCAGCATACACTTTAATAATAATCATACTACCTTGATCCAATTTTAAGTAGAGGTTACTATCTACATTTCCCCTTTTGAATCCTTATTGTTGTAAGTACCTATCCAATGTTGAGTACCAAGCTCTCAGAACTTGCTTAATTCCATTCAAAGCTTTCTTCAATATGCAAACATAGTCTTCATTTTCTTATAGTAGAAAACCTTATGGTTGTTCTATGTAGACTTATTCTTCTAATTCTCCATTTAGAAAAGATTATTTTACGTCCATATGATAAACTTTGATCCTTTTGGAGCATGCATAAGACAATAACATTATGATTTCTTCCATTCTATCCATGGTAGCAAAGGTTTATTTAAAATCTATTTCTTCACCTTGAGAATATTGTTTTCACACTAGTCTTTCTTTCTTTCTAGTTACCTGTCCATCTTCGTTTAGCTTGTTTCTAAAGACCCATTTTGTCCCAATCACATTTTTTTACTTTGGTCTTGGCACTAATTCCCATGTCTCTCTATTTGATTAGGTTCTTCTTCCATATCCTTGATCCAATGTTAATCACTTATGTCTTCCTCAAAGTTACATGGTTCAACTGTGGATAGTAATGAAACATGTCCTTTTTTAGGTGTGTTCTTTCCTTATTCTTCTAGTTTCTACTCAGACACTCATATCTCCAATGATTTTCTTTTGTGGATGATTCTTATGAACCTGGTGATTAGGTGTCCTAGAATGTTTCTAAAAATATTGTTGGTTGTTATCTTCTTGTTTTGCTTATGACTACTTCTCTTCTTGTTGTTCTTTTTCTTCTTATTTTTCTCCTGTTAGGACCCAATGCCTTAAAAAATATAAGAAATCAATAAAATTCAGTCCACTTCGAGGGGGAAACCTCCTTTACAATATATAAAATTCATAACACAATATGAGATGAGATAAGATGATCCTAATACTAGGTCTCCTTGATATATATATATATATATATATAGGAGATAAAGGGTTGCAATTATAATGAAAGGGTGCAAAGAAGAGTTCTAGCCGATCTAAGGAATAATAAGGGGTTTTATACATATCATGGGGATTTTTCTAGGGCTTAACATGCATGTTCCCTTCAAGCAAGTGTTGTCCTCAACACGTTTTTAACCACAAATGCTTCTGCATGAAGAACTCGTATTCTCATGTCACCCCTTCCACTAGTAGGTTCTTCCATTTGACGAGGTACTCTGTAATTTATCGATTTCTCAACTGCTTAATTCTCATTTCAAGGATTGTTTCTCGATCTAGTATGATTTTACCTTCTTCATTGATCTCTGGTAAAATTGTTTGAACCATGATCTTGTTGTCTATGACCTTATTTAAGCAATAAACATTGAATACTGGATGTGCATGTGAAGATGGAGCAGCTCCAATTTGTAAGCCACACTTACAATCCTTTGCAAAACCTTACAAGGGCCATACTATTTGGGTGTTAGTTTATTGTCCTTCTTTTGTTTATTGAGGGACATTTTTTTGTATGGTTGTATCCTTATAAATACCCAATCCCCCACCTCAAATTCCCTTTCCCTGTGATGTTTATATGCTTGTTGTTTCATCCTATTTTGTGCCATGACCAAGTTTTCCTTCAATAGTTTTAGGACCTCTTATCGGCTCCCTATATGGTCCTCCACTACTTGAACCTTTATATTCCCTTTCAAGGGTGATGTGATGGATGGAGGATGATATCCATAAAGTGCCATAAATGGGGACATTTTTGATGAATTATGGAAGGATGTGTTGTACCACCATTATGCTAAGGGAAACCACTTGACCCATTGTGTTTATTTATCATATGCAAAGAAACGAAGATATCCTTCGAGAAATTCATTCACAATCTCATTTTTCCCATAAGATTGAGGGTGGTAAGATGAACTATGAGCCAATTGAGTACCAACACAAGAAAAAAAATCAATCCAAAAAATTCTCATGAAAATTGGGTCTCTATCACTTACAATAATCTTGGGTATTCCATAGTGTTTTTGAATTGTTTCCATGAATGTTGTTTCTACTATGTTTTCTTTAAAAGGATGACAAATAAATCAACAATGGGAATACTATTTTATTCTATCTACTACTACCATGATGATGTTCTTTCCTTGTGATTTTGGTAAACCTATAATAAAATCCATGGAAACTTCTTCCCAACGTTGGCTTGGTATAGCTAATAGTTGTAGGAGACCTGGAGTCTTTATTGTCTCTCCTTTATTTTGTTGGCAGATCAGACATTCTGACACAAAATTTTGAACATCATTTTTAAGACCTTCCCAGAAAAAATCCCTCTTGACCCTATGGTATGTTTTCAAGAATCCTGAATGTCCCCCTATAGGAGAAGTGTGCAATTCCAGAAGGATATTTTGTTTGAGTTGGGAATTCTTACATAAGTATAGGYGATCATGATACCATAGAAAATAATTMTTCCATACAAACGTTTCTACTAAATTGGGGTATTCATGTAGTGTTTGAATGAACTTGCATACATCTTGATCTTGATTCCATTATATCATTGCTTCTTCCACCCAATCCAATTGTGGACTAGAAATAACACTTAGTGAACCTTCTATTTATTCTTCTTTCCTGGAAAGGGCATCTTCCACAACATTATGTTTTCCTTTTTTGTATATAATTTCAAAGTCATAACCCAACATAATTTTAACCCATTTTTGTTTTTTTTCTGAAGATAATTGTTGCTCCAGAAAGTAATTCAAACTGTCATGATCTAATTTTACCTTGAAGTGTCTTCCTATTAGGTAGGGGCGCCATTTCTGAACTACATGTAGTATGGCCAACATTTATTTTTCATAAATGGGTTTGAATAAGTTTTTTCCTTTAAGTTTTCTTCTTTCAAAGGAAAGGTGTCTTCCTTCCTACATTAAAACTACACCAATTCCATGGCCTAAAGCATCATACTCCACAATAAATGTTTTTGTGAAGTCAGGTGGGGTCAAGACAGGAGTTGTACACATAGACTCCTTAAGTTTTTCAAAAGATTTGGTTGCTTCTTTTGTCCAAGAAAATGCTTCCTTTTTATTAATTTTATTAGATGTGATTCTATTTGACCATAGTTCTTGAAAAACTTATGGTAATATCTTGTCAATCCTAAGAATGATTTAAGTTTCTTCAAGGTTTTTGGAATTGGACATTCCCTTATAGATTTAATTTTCTTAGGGTCCACTTTCACACCTTCATGAGATACAATATGATCCAAATATTCCACTTCTTGAACCCCATAGGAACACTTGGAAGGCTTTGCATAAAGTTGTTTCTCTTCCAATAGTTTTAATACTCTGTCAACATGTTTTACATTCTCTTCCCAATATTTGTTGTAGATTAGTATGTCATCAAAAAATACTAACACAAATTTTATAAGGAAGAACTTGAAAATAGAATTCATCAAGCTTTGAAATATTGAAGGTGCATTAGTCATTCCAAATGGAATAACCAAAAAATCAAAATGACCTTCATGTGTTCTAAACATTTTTTAAGGAATATCTTCCTGTCTCATTCCAATTTGATGATATCCCGAACGAAGATCCAACTTAGTAAATAATTTTGCTCCATGTAATTCATCTAATAATTCATCAATGACAGAGATAGGAAAATTATCTTTGATGGTCATTTTGTTGAGTTGTTTATAATTTGGACACATACACCATCAACCATGTTTTTTTTTAACCAATACCACTCGTGAAGAGAAAGAACTTTGGCTATGTTGAATGATTACAACCTCTAACATTTCATGGATCATGCGTTCAATCTCACTTTTTTGTGCATAATGATACCTGTAAGGCATAATGTTAGGTAGTACACTTCCTAGATACAAATGAATAGCATGGTCATGATCTCGAGTAGGTGGAAGACCCTTAGGCATTTCACCAAATACCTTGGAATGATTGTTGATAATTATTTGGAGATCTGATGGAGCCGGGGCTATAGATGTTTGAACATCAAGTGAGCACAATTGTGCAATTACACCCTGGTGTCCCAATTTAAGTAATTTTTCCATCCTATTAGAGCTTATCACTTTAAAGGGTTTCCCTTTCATACCTCTAAGCTCAATTTCCTTGCCATTTGAGGAAAATATCATAAAAATATTTTGAAAATCAAAGGCGACTATTCCTAGTGATTGCAACCAATGGACCCCTAATACAACATCAACACCCCCCATTTGGCTAGAAATCATGGGTACATCAAGAAAATACTCCCCCATGTTGATCTTAATACTATGGAATTTTATTGAAAAATTTATGGTACCTCCATCTACAATCATTACTTGAAACTCTGGTGTGGGATATACAAAACAATTGAGATTTTTTGCTAATTTGTAATTGATGAAATTATGGGTGCTACCTGAATCAATCAATATTGTTACCTTTTTATTTTTTATGTATCCTTGTATCTTGAGGGTTTGTGGAGTAGCAATTCCAGCCAAAGCATGACAAGATATTGTTGGAGTACTCTCTTCTAGATTTGGGTCTTGTGACAGTTCCAATTCTTGATATTCTTCCTCTTCACGGTCTATGTAGAATAATTTATTCTCACCACATTTATGACCCTTACTGTACTTGTTGTCATAATCGAAACATACTCATTTTTCTCTACTTTCATGCATTTGTTGAGGTGTCAACCGTGTTGTTTTAGGTACACTATCTTCTTCCTCTTCACAGTCTATGTAGAATAATTTCTTCTTACCACATTTTTTCCCTTTATTGTACTTTCTATCACAATTGAAACATAGTCCTTTTGCTCTTCTTTCATCCATTTTCTGAGGTGTAAACCTTGTTGGTTGAGATATGGTTGTCTTATGACCCACAAAACAATCTCTTCCTCCAACGCTATACTTGTGTGTAGCCTTATTTTTGGCATGAATATGACGAGATTTTTTCATAGATTCCATAATACTTGTAGGTTTTCTTAAGAAAAGTTCATTTTTAATGTATTCTTTTAATCCACCCATGTAAGCTTCCAACAAGTGTTCCTCACTTAGGTTATCCACCCTTGTGGTCAGTACCAAGAATTTTGAATTATATTATTCAATATCACCTAACTGCTTGATTCTGGTCAATTGATTGACGTAGTCTTGTTCCCAAACTTTCCCATATTGTGCTTCTAAGTCTCTTGTAAATAAACCCCAAGTGTAGTGATATAAAGGGGGCTTCCTTTTTACTATCGATTTATACCATTGATATCGTTTTATCTCAAAGTTTAAGGTTTCTATGTGAATCCTTTTCCTATCATCCATAATGTTATGTAGTTCAAAATGTTTCTCAATTTGGTTCACCCAAGTAAATACCTTTGTACCATCAAACTTCTTTAATTCAATTTTGGGAAAGTTGAATTTAGGACCCCCACCAAAATTAACTCCACTATTAGAGATAGATTCACTAAATGGATTATTATTGGCAGTTTGTTCAATATGAGAACTACCTTTATTTTCTTAAGTCCATTCCATTTTGATGTCTCCTTCAGGGAATCTCTCATCTATAGCTTGAAATATCAAGGAATACATGTTTTCCATGAAATTTTTTATTTCTCTTTTTAGGTCATTCTTATTTTCCATATCATCCATATTGTTTTTCATACCCTCCATATTGATTTCCATGCCATACATCTTCCCTTCCATTAATCGAATTTGTCTTTGTGATTTTACCCAATTATTAGAATTTTCACTCACATTCTTAATTTGATTCTCTAATTTGGACAACCTATTATGTATGTCCTCATTTTCTTCTTGAGTCATAGGTGAGACTTCTGGAGGTTTAAAAGGTGTTGTCACATTTTTGGGACCCATATGGAGTAATAATAATAATAATCCTCTATTTTATATTTATCACAAATTTCAAATCACCCAGAACAAATATTCCAAAAATAATTATGCCAATTGTAAGTTTTGTACCTTTAAAAACCTTAATTTGGAATTTGTTCTCTTGGTTGACCTTCCTTCTAGTATATCTCTAAAATTTTGGACCTTATAAGTCTAAAATTTAGACCTTTAGTAATATGAAATTCTTCTCTGTAATTCCACAGGACTGACCAAAATTGGATGTGTCAAGTGGAAGTTATGGTAACTTCTCCACACCTTGCTGATTTTTGTCATTTCCAGGAGATCTCACTTGTATAGTGTGCCCCCAAAAAAATAATTGATATACAATTTTGAAACTCGTACCCAAAATACTACATATTATCCACTACCCAATGCAACTAGTCTCACTCTATTTGGATTCTCTAGGAGGAAGTTATGACTATTTTACTCGAAATACTTGTTTGAGACTAGTCAATAGGACTAGTCAGATACCCTATCTTTCATAGGGTGTATATACAAAAGTAGGATGACCTAGAAGCTGAAATTTTTATCACCGCTACCTTGATAATTTACATGAATAAACTTTGGATTTCAAGTTCTGAAATGATACAAAAAAAAAATTATAGCAAAAATTCCTAGAAGACTAAATTCAGGATAATTCCATAGCCCTATATTGCATAGGTTATATCTCTGAAAGTATAAGGCCTTAGGAGCTGAAATTTGAACCCCACGCACCTTGATCTATCTAATAACCATCCTCTAATTGGTTCCTTATAAAACATCATGCGAAAATTCCAAGGTGTCTCATATGTAGCAGTGAAACCCCAAGACCTTAAGCTCTGATACCAAATATTATGACCCAATGCCTTAAAAATGATAAGAAATCAATTAAATTCAGTCCACTTCGAGGGAGAAACCTCCTTTACAATATATAAACTTTAAAACACAATATGATATGAGATATGATGATCCTAATACTAGGTCTCCTTGATATATATATAGGAGACAAATGGTTACAATTATAATGAAAGGGTGCAAAGAAGGGTTCTAGATGACCTACTAGAAATGTAATAATTCAATATCTAAGAAATAATAAGGGTTTTTATACATATCATGGGGATTTTTCTAGGGCTTAACATATTCTTCCTTTAGTTCTTCATTTTCCTATTCTTTAAAAATGTTTGAATTTCTTGCTTTCCTTCCTAGTTTTCAACAAGTTTGTTTCATCAACTTTTACATTGATGATTTTCACTATATTTTTTAGTCTTATACTATAGCACTTATATGCTTTTTTTTTCATGAGTACCCAACAAATATAGCTTCTTCCACCCAGGATTCAAATTTTCCAATATTCTTGTCTTCTCTTTTTATGAAACACTTGCTTCCAAATGCTCTAAAGTGCTTGACATTGGCCAATATTCCTTTCCATAATTCATATGGAGTCTTATCACTATTAATTTTGATCAATCCTTTGTTCAAGATATGAATGGTTGTATGCATTGCTTGTCCCCAAAAGATATCACTTAGCTTGGAGTCATTCAACATGGTTCTCGCCATTTCTTGTACAATTCTATTTTTCCTTTCAACAACTCCATTTTGCTGAGGTGTTCTAGTTGTTGAGAATTGTCTTTTTATTCCATGTTCTTCATAGAAATCCTTGAATTCATTCAAAGTAAACTTACCTCCATTATTTGATATTAAGAATTTGATTTTGAAATCAATTTTTTTTCAACCAGTTCCTTGAATACGCTGAAACATTCAAAAGCTTCTAAATTTTCTTGAGGAAGTAAACCTGGGTCATTCTGGTGTAGTCATTAATGCGTAGCATGAAGTATTGTTCACCATCCAGTCCTTTTTTTCTTGTGGGCCCACATAATTCAGTGTGTGTAATCTTCAATGGTTTTTTTCGTAGAGTATTCCTTTGTCTTGAATTCAACTTTTGTTTGTTTTACATACTAATAGTTCTTGCACATAGTGTATGTTGGCTTTGTAATTTATGGAATTTCTCTTACAACTTGCTTCTTGTTGATATTAACAAGATTATCAAAGTGTATATGGCCCATTCTCCTATGCCAAAGCCAACTTTAATATTTTTTTCCCAAAAAACATATTTCTTCTTTGATCTCATTAAAGATGTATATGTTGTTTGGAGACCTTGTTGTTATTTCCACTAATATTCCTAATCCTTCTTTTCTTATTTCACATTATTTTGAATTGATTATAAGTGTGTGTCCATGATTACAGATTTGGCTCACACTTATCAAATTATGCTTCATATTTTCAACAAGTAGGAGATTTTATACCACAACATCTTTGTTTACAAAACTGATTATGCCTTTTGTTAGAGTTTAAGCTATTATTAGGTTTCTTTTCAATTTACTGGATAACCATAACATAGATAGGATCACTGAGAAAAACACAATCAAAATATGCACAACATTTATCTTAGGAAACTCTCATGGGGGAGAAAACCCAGCAAAAGCTTCCTTAATATAGATAGCCAATACAATGCCAAGAGAATAAACCAAACACTATAGAAAGTCCTCTCACAAGTGATGCGCCTCTCTCTTCCTTCTTCTCCAACTACAGCTCCAAACTTGCAGGCACTGGACTCCTTTATTTATACAATCTGGAAGGTGTTGAAAGGAAGTGTCTTTTCACTGGTAGGGACGACTTCTCTTTATCGGTGGTTAGAACCACCTTAATTTATTCTGGGAGATGACTTCTCATTTTTCATATTACAATTAGGGTTTGACCAATCCACAAAAGGGGATTTGGTCATTTACAATGCCCGACATGATCAATCCACAAAATGGAATTGATCTAATGAATAATACATCAATAATAAATAGAATACTCTTTGCATTTACAATATTTCAACACTCCCCCTTAACAAGAAGAGTATTCTACAACATCAGGCAAGAGAGAGAGACGACAACATCATCAACATCATCTGGAACACTGACTGGAATATCTATAAATCATCGAAAGTTTTTCTCATCATCAATAGCAACAAAAACACATCACAAAGGTTGGAGCATCATAAACATCAGTACTAGGCTGAGAGTCTTCATCATGAAGCTGACATCACAGTATGAAGCTGGTTACACAACATCATCAGCACAAAGCTGGCATCACATCACAAGAATGGCAACACAATATCATCAACACAAAGCTGGCATCACAACATGAGGCTGGTAACACATCATCATAGTATGAGGCTGGCAACACATCATCACAACATGAGGCTAGCACATCATCACAACACGAATCTATCTCATCATAAGTGCATGAGGTTGGCACACCATCATAGCACAAGGCTAGCACATCATCACAACACGAGGCTGGAACATCTTCACAACACAAGGTTGGCACATCATCAGCATGAAGCTAGCATCACAGCACAAGGCTAGAAACACAACACTACTCCCCCTTTCGATGGAGGTCCTTTTGGACTACACCAATCTTATCTTGAAAGTGCTCAAACTTTACATGAGATAGAGGTTTGGTCAACACATCAGAAACTTGTTCATCCGTTCTAACATATTGGAGCTTTATGGCTCCTTTTTGCACCATTTCACAGATGTAATGATATCGGATCTCTATGTGTTTTGAATTTTCATGGAACACGGGGTTCTCTGTCATCTTTATGAAGCTTTGGTTATCACATAGGATCATGGTTTCTTCCATCTCTAGATCAAATAGACCTGTCAAAAAATTCTGAAGCCATATGGCTTCACAACTGGAAGAACATGTAGCAATGTATTCTTCTTTTGTCGTGTTGAGAGCAATGCTTGATTGCTTCCTAATATGCCATGAGATCATGGATGAGCCCAGACTAAAACAACATCCTGAAGTTCTCTTTCTGTCAGAGACACTTCTAGCCCAATATGAATCAGTATAACCACTCATTCTGAAGTCATGATCTCCATTATAATTGAGACCACAATCTAATGTACCCTTAAGGTACCTCATGACATGTTTTGCAGCCACTAGGTGAACATGTCTGGGCTCTAACAGAAACTGACTCAAGGATTTTATAGAAAAACATATGTCTAGCTTGGTGTTCGTCAGATACATCAATGATCTAATGATCTGTCTGTACATCATAGCATCAATCACTTCTAACGAAGTGTCAACCAGGAGCTTCAACTTTGTTTCCATGGGTGTATTCATGGACTTGCACTCCCAGATATCAAATCTCTTCAAGATTTCAACTACATACTTCCCTTGGTTAAGGAAGATCCTCTTTGGGTTCTGTCAGACCTCAAGACCTAAGAAATAGTGCATTAGGCCAAGGTCTTTCATCTCAAATTATACAACAAGCTTATTATTACATTCAGTGATGAGATTTTCTTCTCTAGTTCAGAATAAGTCATCCAAATACAGCAAAAATATAACAAGCTCATCATTCATAACCTTGAAGTAAAGGTTAGATTCAACTTTACTCTAAGAAAATCCCAAGCTCATCATAAAACTATCAATCCTTCCATACCAAGCTCTAGGATCTTACTTCAATATGTACAGAGCCTTCTTCAACTTCCACACATGAGTCTTCATGTCTTCAACTTCAAATCCTTGAGGTTGTTCTATATACACTTCTTCTTCAATGACACCATTCAAGAAGGTAGTTTTCAAGTCCATCTCGTGTAACTTCCACTTCATCTTAGCTGCAAGGGATATGATGGTTATGATTGAATTGTACTTGGCTATGTCTCTTCATAATCAATGCCTTCCTTTTGAGAAAAGCCATGAGAAACAACCCTTTCTTTATATTTCTCAATACTTCCATCAACAACATGTTTTATTTTGAAAATCCATTTGGAAGATACCTCATCCTTGCTCTTCATTCTGGGAACTATTTCCCATAAATCATTCTTTATGATGGATTTGTATTCTTTTATCATGGAATCTACCCATTGTTTCTTCTGAATGGATTCTTCAAAGAAGGTAATATCCTTCTCTAAGAGATCAGACATCAAAGCCATATAATTGGAGAATGGCTTTGGTTTCTTCACTTGTCTCATGGTTCCTTCAAGGACACCATAATTTTATCCATATTGAATAAGTTCCCTTGCCCAGGTTGGATTTCTCTTGTGGGAGATTGACATCCGGGGAGGTTCTTGATATTCTATTATGTCATGGTATTCTATAATTGCCTCATCAGGGGAAGCTATGACTTTCCTCACTGGTTCTTCAACTCTGGGAGCTACAGGTTCCTCTTCATATACTTCTTCAAGTTGGCATCCTCTTTATTTCTTGAGTGTTGCATCTTCATCAAAAGTTGCATCCCTGTTGATATCAATATGATGGTAACCTGGTATATAAACTCTAAAGGATTTGGAGACCTCACAGTATCCAACAAATTTTTCCTTATTTTCTGAAGGGTCCAGCTTGGTTCTCTTTTCTTTGGGAATATGTACAAATATTGGGAAGACAAATATTTTGATATGGCTTACTTATGAATTATTTTTGGAGAAAATCTCTTCAGGGGTCTTGAACCCAAGTGCACTATGGAACAATCTGTTTTGTACATATACTTTTTTTTTCTGCTTCTGCCCATAAGTTCATTGGAAGATCTTGATCATCGATCATGGTCTTCATTGCTTCCATTATAGTTTTGTTCTTTCTTTATGCTACACCATTTTGTTGAGGATTGTAGGGAGTGGTGAGCTCCCTCTTGATCCCGACAATTTTGAAAAAGTTTACAAACTATTTTGAGGTGTATTATCCTCTATTATCTGACCTGAGTATCTTGATCTTTCTTCCAGAAAGATTCTTTATCAAGGCTTTGAATTCCTTGAACTTACTGAACACTTCATCTTTTGATTTCAAAAAGTAAACCTAGGTTTTATGAGAATAGTCATCAACAAAAGATACATAGTGTACATACCCACTGATGGAGGATGATGGCATTGGGCTACACACATCTAAGTGGATGAGTTCTAGGACTACTTCTTCTTTACTTTCTCTCTTCGGAAAAGGGTTCTTGATGTTCTTTCCTTGTGCACGTCCATTGCACACACCTTCATGGTCAAACTTGAGTTCTGGTAGACCTGTGACTTCCTTTCTTACATAAGGTAATTCTTTGTAGTTGATGTGGGATAATATTTTATGCCAAAGTTCACATCGATTCTCAATGGAGTGGTTCATGGTTGCTTCTGAGTGACCCTTTAGCTTATACAATCCACCTTCTTCTTTTCCAATAACAATTGCTTCTTCCATGGGTTTTCCTTTGGCCCACATAATAAATTCTCCATCTATGAAGGAAACTCTGAAGCCTTTCTTTTCTAAAGCTGAGATGGAGAGTAAGTTCTTTTTCAAACCTGGTACATAGAGTACATCCTTCATCTTCATTGGGGTCCCTGAATTAATCTTGTAATTTGAATCTCCTACTCCCTTGATAGGGTATTGATAATCATCTCCAAGTGTAACTTTATGAGAAAATTTATTTTCTGAAAGGAAAGAGAGAATGTCTCTTTGACCTGTGATGTTCTTGGAAGAACCACTATCAATGAGCCAAGTGTCCTCACCAGGTGATACTGATCCTGAGAGGGAAGAGATTAAGACATAGTCTTCAATCTTTTCTTTTATCATATTTGTGGGTGGCTCTTCATATTAAACTGCATGGGCATGGTGCCTCTTGTTTTTCTTCTTGTATTCTTCTCTTCTAGATGGACAATGTTTCACAATATGTCCCATCTTGTCACAATGGTAACATTGGTAGGATGACAAATCTCTTCATTGTCCTTTCTGAAACTTCTGTAATCTCCTTGGCTAAGATTTTTTATGTATGAATTTGTTTTCGGGGTGGGACTCCTTATGATTTTCTTTATGTAAGTAATAATTCTTTATTCCTCCTTTAGTGGGAGTAGCTAGGGCTTGATCTTCATCTCTTGATAGAAAATCTTCTTGGTTAGCCACTCTTGATTCTTCTGGAACAAATTCTTCCCAAAGACTGTGAAACTGTAGTTTGTATTTTCTGGCACAAATAGTTTGGATGAATGCATCCCAAGGTCTTTGAGGCCATTAAGGGTTGCCATTATCAGTTCATCTTCGTCTATAGTATATTCAATTGCTTCTAGTTGTTCTTGGACCGTTTCTCTTTTCTGCATCCTTGTATCCTTGAGTTGAGTTCTTAGATTAATCTTGTGATTTATGTTATTTCCTTCATATAATCTGGTTAGGGCATCAAACATTTATTTTGGAGTATTATTTGAAGACACTTGAGCAATCAAGTGATCTTTGATAGAATCTGTAATGATTCTTTTGGCCCTAACTATGTCCTTTTGGTGCTTTTCTTTAGTTGTAGCATCGACGGGTTCTGGTACATATTCTTTAATGAATATTGCTAGGTCATTATATTCAAGAATGAGTCCAATCCTATACTTCTAGGCACAAATTTTTTCTACACCTTCTAGCTTGTCAACAAGCTTAGTGCTTGTAGACATCTTTTACCTGGAGCTAGGAAAATGACCCAAAAATGAAAATGCTCAAAATTGAATTTTGAACTTACTAGGAGGTGCACTTGACTGAGGCGAGTAGCCTAGTGTGGTTAGATTTTAGAAAATCCAACTTTTCCCCCTTCATACTTGACCAGTGGATTTCTTGACTAGTGCTTATGGTTTTCTGGTACTTCTGGTTTTCTAGTACTTCTAGTTTCCTGGTACTTCTGGTTTTATGGTACTTCTGGTACTGGTGAAAACTAGGGTTTCACTTTACGGGAGTTCTATCCACTGAAAAGGTGTGTTGAAGGTGCCAAAGAGTTCTTTGGGCTAGGACACAATTTTCTATATGGCTTTTAGGCTGAAATTCGTCTTCAATAAAAAGCCCTAATTTTCTTATACAGAAACAGTGACATTTTTTCCTTTTCTTGTGAAAGATTCTCTCTTCATCTTAGCCCTGATACCATGTTAGATTTTAAGCTATTATTAGGTTTCTTTTCAATTAACTAGATATCCATAGCATAGATAGGATCACTGAGAAAAACACAATCACAAGATACACAACATTTATCCTAGGAAACGCTTATGGGGGAGAAAACCCAACAAAAAATTCCTTAATATAGATAGCCAATACAATTCCAAGAGAATAAACCAAACACTACATAAATTCCTCTCCCAAGTGATGCACCTCTCTCTCTTCCTTCTTCTCCATCTGTAGCTCTAAACTTGTGCTCTGGATGATCGAATGAGTGAGTGAACAAATGAGGCGTTGGCCTCCTTTATTTATACAATCTGGAAGGTGTTGAAAGGAAGTGCCTTTTCACTGGCAGGGCCGACTTCTCTTTTTGGGTGGTTAAAACCACCTTAATTTATTATGGGGGCCGACTTCTCATTTTTCATATTACAATTATGGTTTGACCAATCCACAAAAGTGGATTTGGTCATTTACAATGCTCGACATGATAAATTCACAAAAGGGGATTGATCTATTGAATAATACATCAATAAAAAATAGAATACTCTTTGCAGTTACAATATTTCAACACATTTTCCTATAATTTTGGTTGAGTTATCATTGCCAAACCTAACAAACCCCTCTTTTTCTTTTTTTAATGTTACAAATTTGTTTTTGCATATGCTTTGAGCATCCACTGTCAATATACCAATGGATTCTTCTATTTTGGCCTTCTAAGGAAAACCTGCATTCCACAAACTTTAAATCTTCTTACTTCCTTTTCCAAGTTCTTTGTTATTCCCCTATATGATTGAAAGGAACATGCCTAGTTTCCCTTGAAAAAACTATCAAATCACTTCTGCAATTTCTGGCTATGTGCCCAAAATTGTTACATTTGTAGCATTAAATTTCATAAACCAAAGCATCAAAACTATAATTTCAGTCAAACACCTCACAAGGATTTATTGAATAATTTCCTTCATAATGATTCTTGGGATTTTCATAGCTACTTTTATTCCAAGTGTTTCTACCATTTCCATAGGCTATACAATTTATGGCTTTATGCCCAAAATTATTGCAAGAATAACAAAAGCCAAGAAAAATGTTTTGGTACTTGGGTGTGGGTGGTCTTCTAGTTGGTTTTGTTATTTTGAAATCACGATATTCTTATTGGGTCTTCTTCATTGTTGGTTGTTGATTCCATGTTCCTATGAATGCGTGATCTTCTTCTTGATTTTTCTTTATTTGTTGTTTTGTATGCCCTCCTTTAGAGGCTTTCATTTTTCTTTCTTGATGGAACCCTTGATAGTATCTACATAACTTATTTTATTTTCTTCATTTATTGTCATCATAGATCTTAAACCCTCATAAATATTGTTTTATTTGTATCCAAGTCCATACTTTTCATAGAATGGTTTTTGGTAGATGATTTCATCCAGTATTTTGGTGCTATTGAAAAAATTTAGTTGGACGTCTTTCTTCTGTAGTTCCTTTCTTAGTGAGATTGTTTTAGCTTTCATATTCTCTTTTATTTTCTTCTTTTCTTCCATTTGTCTCTTGAGTCTTTATTCAATCACTTTGGCTTCTTCCAATTGAATCCTTATATCTATGATAGTCTGCTTGGATTCTTTTGAATTTTTTCTAGGGTTTTGAAAGCCTTCCCGTCGTTTACTTAACTCTTCTTTGAGAGACTTGTTTTTCTTCCTTGCTATTCTTAGATTACTTAAGGAACCAATCAATTATTCCTCAAGATTCAATTTTCATTCTTCTTCATAGTCTCCTTCATTATTTTCAGTACTTTCCTCTTCAATCTCTAAGGCCATGAAGAGTACTCTTATTTAGTCACCGTTACTATCATCATCTTCGTCAGATGAGGAACTATCGTATTTTGAATGGGTTCGTTTCTTTTTAAAAAATATTCCTCCATTTATTTCCTTGTCTCTTTTTCTAATATTTCTTTTCTTTCTTAGGAAATTCTTCTTCATCGATATCTAAACTCCTTACATAAGTACATTTGGAAACAAAATGGCCAAATTTACCATAATTAAAGCATTTGAAAGAAAGCTTACCTTTGTACTTATCGATTCCTCTTTTCAACTTTCTCACAAGGTTGTCTTCTTATTCATTGTCTGAATCGTCACTATTGTTTGAGTAGGGTTTTGACCTTGGCTTGTTCTATCTTATCTTCTTGGAGGCTTTGAAATATGCTTCCCTTATAGATGGATTTTCTTGTTTTGTTCTCATTTCATATGTTGTAAATATTCCATGTAATTCATCCATGCTCAACATAGTTATATCTTGTATTTCTTCCACAGATAATATTTTAGGGTCAAATCTCATTGGGAGAGATCCCAGTATCTTTTGCACATTAACTAAATTTTCAATGTTTTCTCCCAATCCTCTTACATTATTCAAAGTTTCATCAACTTGGAGAAAATATTTTGAAATATCTTCGTCTTCCTTCATTCTCAGATGTTCAAATTGTCCTCTGTAAGTATGAATCCCTTCCCTTTTTAATTTATCATCTCCTTCATAAACATTCTTGATCTTGTCCCATATTTCCTTTGCAGAATCACAATGCATAAACTTAACAAATTTTGAACTTGTTAGACCACTTAGAATAGCATTTATAGCCTTTGAATTGTATTCACTAATATTTTTCACATAATTATCTATTGGTGGAGAATCTAGTGTCGTGTATCCATTTACTACATCTTGTTAAACATCAAATCCTTCTACATGAAAAAATGCTCTCATTCTTATGCTCCAAAAAGCATAATTTTTCCCATTAAACAATGGTGTTCCATTTTTGGTAAATTCTCCTTGATTTTCCATGATCTACCTTCCAGTGGTTATAATTTTCCTGAAGGAACCCACCCTTATACCAGATGTTAGAATATTCAAGAATACTGAGAGGGGTGAGGATTGAATCGGTATAGAGTTATTTCAACAATTTTAACCCTCAATAACTACATAAACATTAACTATTAATCATGGCATTCATCATCACATAAATGCATACACATTGCACATATATTTTAACGTGGAAACCCAACTGGGACAAAACCAAACAAACTTTTCTTAAGTAATTTCAATATTTTACACGTACCAACTTGAAGGAAGCACCCACTCCCTACGTTTTCCAACACCTATTGGAAGGATAAACAAATTGTTGGCACAGGGGTAGACCCAGAGTTCAACTCTAATGGGGCACCAACAAGCCCTAACTCCTGTCCCTTTCCGCAACACCTGTGAAGCAGATGCAGTCTCACCCGAAGTAGCAATAGTGGTTTGTAAGAAACATCTTCCTACAACTAGGGGAAATGAAAAGTGGATACAAGGAAACAAAACACATCAACCTAGATATTATTTACCACACTTAGCCTACTTCGCAAGTTAAATCTCAGATCTATCACAACAATGAATTAACAATATAATAGACCGAAATTAACACAACATCAATCACACATAACAACAAGGTATACATGGTTCACCCTCTCCCTAGGTCTACATCCACAAAACTACGTTTCTTGATATATTATGTGAAAACATACAGTTCTATCTAGGCACTTAGCTTGTATACCTCTCTCTTTCTCTTTCTCTCCTCTATACGCACCCAGCTGCAGGGTTGACCTTCGCACCCAATTGAAGATCTTATAATATAGACTCTCTACAATATCCTGCTTCTCTCTCTCACACAACAACTACACTCAACAACCATTAACCACAATAGTATGAACCAATTATTGAGAAACCATATTGACACTCCTAAAGATTTATTTATGCATTACATGATAAACGTCTAGGTGTAAAAAACCCTACATCCAAAACCCTAGGTGTCTAAAACCCTAGGTCCACTTGACCTGTGTTTTCATGGCTTCACCAGCCTGTCTTTCCTTCTTTCCCGCGAGGTGCTCCAAAGCACATGTTGGTGTATTTTTCTTCTTGTTGAGTTGTCCATAATCCATATTCCTTACTGCGTTATCTTCCTCAATCTTGTATTCCAACAGCTAGCGTTTCCTTCTTTTTCTCCTTATTTTCTACTTCTTGGACCACTCCGACCCATTCTCAGTCAATGTGCCTTACACGTAGTTCATACTTCTCCTTTCTTCCTTAGTCTTCTCTTTCTTCCATAACCAAGGGCCAACAAGCCCCCAACACTCACATGTGACTTGTCCCAAGTCACTACAAGACTGAACCTTCTATTTCACTTCGACTTCAGACTGTGTGGAGCAGCTTGTGCTTTCTTCTCTGTCCCTCCCTTCCTTGTGCATATTGTCTTTTCTGTGTATGGTACCCAGTTTCAACTGGACCTAGTACCAAGAACCTTCTTCTTATTCTTTTACTGAGAGCTGCGAGGCAGCTGGTTGTCATAGTATGATTTCAATTGGCTCCCATTTACCAAACCTTCTTTCCATTCTCCATTCAGGGTCTTCAACTGCGTAGCTCCTCCTTCTGTAACATAGGAAAACTAATATGGCCCAAGCCAATGTGTCCTGAACTTCCCTGGATGCTTCATGAACTTGCTTTCATATACCAATCCTAGATCTCCTTGCTTGAATGCTTTCTTCTTGATATTTATGTCATGGTAGGCCTTTTCACGTTCCTTTTGTACCTGCTAATGAAATCATGCGAAAAACATGTCTTCCTCTAGTTCTATCAACTACGTAAGCCTATTTTGAGCAACACCGGTGTCTTCCATATATGTGAATGTTGCAATTCTTAAGCTAGGAACTAAATATTCCATAGGTACCATTACTTCCAGGCCATAAACCAACTTAAAGAGAGTCTACATTGTCAACTTCTTGCAAGTGGTTCTATAAGCCCATAACACTGCAGGTACTCTCAAATCCCAATCATCCTTGTTCACACTGCAAATATTTGTCATTGTTGTCTCCAAGATCTTATTGAAATCTTTGACTATACCATTCAACTTTAGGTGGTAAGGTGTGCTCTTCTGATGGTGAACTCCAAATTCCCGAGTCAAGGCTTCAATAGTCTTATTAATAAAATGTGTGCCTTGATCTTTCATAAGGATCTTTTGGCATCCAAATTGGGTTATGATATCATCAAATATGAACCACGTAGTTGTAGTTGCACTACAATCCTTAATATCTATTGCTTCTTCCCATCTGGTCAAATACTCTGTTGCAGTGATGATGTATCGAGCTCCTATGTGCTTTCCTGGTGGGTTGATAGGTCCCACAAAATAAATAGACCATTTCTCAAATGCTTGTAAGGTTAGATGAGGTGCTAAAGGCATCTCATCTCTTCTGAAAGGTTTCCCTACTCTTTGGCATACATCACAGGCTTGGTAGTATTCCTTAGCATCTTTGTATAAAGTGGTCCACCAGAGGCCAGCTCTAAGAATCTTTTGTGTTGTTTCTTTCCCTACATAGTGTCCTCATGCGATGCCTTCATGTGATTTTGCTAGAATCAGTGGTCTTTCTACCTCCATAACACATCCCCTCAAGATCTCATTGGGTCCCATCTTATATAGTTGTCCAACTATAAGTGAAAAATCTGCAGCATGAACTACCAGTTGTTTCTTCTGAATGACTATGTATTCATGAGGTTCCATTCCTATGGACATGAACTGAAATATCTCAGCGAAGTGATCATAGACTCTCCTGATGTCCAAAAACTATGAATCTAGAAATGTATCATCCATACTAGTAAGTTCCTCTCCATGCTCTAATATGGACAAGTGATCGGGTTCCTTGTTCATTCTTTCTAGCTTGAAAACAATCTCAAAATCATATTCTTAGAATAGCAGTAGCCATCTGTATATTATTCCTCCCAACACTATCTTGTTGATTAAATATTTCAATGTAGAATGATCGATGAACATCTTAAAATGTCCTCCCAACAAGTAGTGTTGAAACTTTTGTAGTGCGTACACCATGGCTAAACCTTCTCTTTCGGTAGTAGTGTAACTTATCTTGATTGTAGAGATCTTCCTGCTAGCAAAGGCATATGGATGGTCAATATCTCTTGCTCTGGGTTGTTCTAACACTGCTCCTAATGCAATAGATGAAGCATTGACATGCACATGGAATTCCTTACTCCAGTCTGGGAAAACCTAGGCACAGTGACCATCTTTTGTTTTAGTGTGTTGAAGATCTGCTAACATTCCTCTGACCATTGAAACTGACAATATTTCTTTAAAATATTTTCCATGGGTGTTGTTATCTATGCATAACCCTTGATGAACTTTTTTTAGTATCCAGTATGTCCTAGCGCAGTGCACAACTGTCTAACCGAAGTAGGAGGAGATATATCAACAATGATGGAAATCTTGGAAGGATCGACCAACAACCCCTTATTACACACAATATGGCCTAGAATCACTCCAAAGGGTGAAAAGAAGATACACTTCTTCAGGTACAGGGAAATATAACACTGCCTTCACTTATCCAACATTATTCTTAAACATTCAATATGATTTGCAATAAGGTAAAAATAGTCCAATCATCAAAATATGCTTCTAAAACTTTATGTAAAAATTCCTTGAATGCTTCAACCACGACCCTAGAAAATATGGTTGGTGCATTCTTCAATCCGAAAGGCATCACTTTTTACTAGAAAGAACCCCATTCTATTGCAAATGTTGTCTTATGTATGTCTTCCTTAGTAATCATGATCTGGTAATAACTTGAAAATCCATCTATGAAGGTGTAAACTTCCTATCCTCCTACATTATCTAACACTTCGTCAGTAAAAGGTGTAGGGAATGGATCATGTAAACATGCATCATTCGGTTTCCTCAAGTCTACACAAACTCTGATCTCTCCTTACTTATTATCCTGGACCACCATAGGGCTAATCCATTCTGACTCTTCAACAGGTTTTATGATTCCTGCTTCCAACATTCTGTCTAATTCAATCTTGAATTTTTGTTTATATTTGGGATTCAGTCTGTAGGGTCTTTGCTTGACTGGCCTTGCATATGGTTTTAAGGGGATCTTCATTTCTCCCAAGGGCCCTTTAATTCCCTTCATTTTGGTGAACTTGGTTGGAAACAAGTCTTGGTATTTATGCAGTAATTCCTTGATCTTATCAATAGTGGAATCATCCCAGTAATCTCAAACGTTTTCCAACTTAGGTGCTAACTTTGTTCCAATATTAACCTTTTTTATTTTAATTGGTTGTCCAATGAAAGGCAGTTCAACCCATGGCCCTTCTATGTCTCTCTATCCTTCAGTTTCTACACTGTTCACATTCCTAGGGTCAACATCTTCATCAGCATTGATATTGTAACAACCCTATAATTTTTGAGGAGGTGCAGTCAATTCATCTTCCTCTTGCTCAACAGGGAGGTTGGGTGCCTCCTCAAAGACTTTATGTATTACAACTTGTAAATCTTGATCTATTGTGGGGTGCTGACTTTCAAATAGAAATGCAACTACAAAGTTATGAGTCATACCGTTCCAATATGTAGTGGTGAGGTGCAGTTCTACTTGAAGATGTCAATTGATAGGTGTTGTGTCCAAAGTGTTAATGAATTTATATACCCACTATTCTTGAGGAATTTTTCTCCAGGCCTCCTCACAACTTCGCACATGGTCCTTCGGATAGCTCTGACTTGTGTATCGAACTTCTCACCCTTTGGTTTGGTCTGAAAAGTGCACTGTCATCAAAATACAACATTGTACCCACTCCACGATGTTCTTCTTATGTGTTCCACACTGTCTCCTTGGTGTTGCTTTCAAGGCTTCATCCAGTGCCAATAAACTCTGTTGTACTTGTATAATTTCTTCAAATTCCAATAAGAAAGTTTCTAAATGATTTAAACCATCAAATGTAGGTAGGTTACTTACTTCTGTGCCAATCCAACAAACTTCTCTGGTCAATCGGGCACATCATCGTGTGGAGACTTCATACATTCGGTTCTGCCAGTTCTCCAGTGCTTCTTCTAATTCTGATGAGCATGCACTCTCACTTCGCCAGCTCAAATTTCCATATGTCGTATGATTAATGTAATCCTAATGTCTTGCTATCAATTTATATATGTTCTCTAGTTCATAAGCACGGTCTTCTTCTTTGATGGTTTTGTGTATCTGCAACCTTCATCAGGATCCATAGGTGCAATGACCCTAAGGCCATCACCTTCAAATGTCATTCTTATTTTCTTTAAGTCAACCACAGTCGAATTATTGAAATCCCAATCAATGCCCAACAACGCAGTATAAGGACATCTATCATCAACTATCTCAATCACTTCGAAGTCTGCGAACCTCCTTACCCCGGCGATGTCCATAGGGATATGCTCTAGTATTCCAAAGGAGATTACTACCTACTGGTTAGCCATCCTAAGCCTGATAGGGGAATAAATCAACTTAGGTTTTCCCATCAGTGCCCAAGTCTGCTTCATTATGACATTGACTTATGACCCTAAGTCAAGGACTACATAATCTATGTCATAGTCCCAAATATGAGCATTAAGGTGTAGTTCCTTGTTTTTCCTTCTCTTTATGGATACTTGATGTACTGCTTTATTCAACAGAGGATCTACCTTTCCTATCTCATACTGTCTAATCAAGTGTTGTAGTTATTTTACAGCTAGTGCATCATTAATCAAATTAATGAACGTATATAATAAACTGAAAAGCTTGCTTACCTCTTTTCCATATTTGGGCGAGGCATAATGATTGAATGATAGGGGCATTCCACATTCTTTCACTTCTATTTGTGACTTAGATGAAAAGGCATGTTCTCTTTCAAATTTTCTTCTTTCTTCCTCAAACGTCTATTTTTCTTTCCTTGGATCAAACACTTGTGTCTTCTCTGCAGCTCTTCGGACCCTTGATCCCTTTGTAGTATTTTTTGGAGTCACCCTGTCTTCTCCTGTAATAGCACCTCCTCTAGTGATAAAAATGACCATGGGGTCCTCTTCGCGAGGTTCTACTGATATTAGTTGTACTTGCTAGTTTCCTCCTCATCTCTCCTTAAGTTTCTCCAGCAATATTGTACAATCTTCAATAACATGTTCAAATGAGTTGCAATAGCTACAAGTGGTACAAGGGTTCTAACAATCCCTTTCCAAGTGACCTGGTTGGGCATAGTTATAGCAAATGATCTGACCTCGACCTCGACCCATGCCTCCTCCTCGTCCTCTTCCTCTGAATCCACCACGAGGATTGAAGTTTTCTCTTCCTAGGGAGTTAAAATACGTAGCATTTCCCTCCCATTGCATCTCTCCTTGAATCTTATATGGATCTCTTGAAATTTCATGCAAGAGGTCAGAAGCCCTACGATTCTTCTCATCATGCCCCACAAATTTACAGAATGTGTAGTAAAGATTGGTAGGTGTCTGTACATATTTTTTCATGTAATATCATTCACTAGGGTGATGTCTATTTCTACATACCTCGCACCAGGGTAGAGTAACCTACTTCAAGGGGCTCGGGGTTACAGAGGTGAAGTACTCATTAAATAGGGGACAACGCTCCTTGTCATGGCCCTATAACTTTCATATGATACACCAGATGTATTCTCTTTTATCTTTTCCCTTACCTTTATTCATATCTTCGACCTGCAGAGATAAGCTAGTTAGTTGACTCAAAATTTGACTCATACCTGAGATGGATTCTCCCATAGGGGATGATTCTAGCTTCATGGTGATATCCAACACCTCAACCTACGAAGAAACCTTATGTTGCATCAGAGGAACTCTGATGTGTGGTAAGAGGGAAACAATGAACCATTCCTTGTTTTGCTCGTCTAGAATCTGAAACGTCAAGCAGCCTATCAAGGTCTTAAACCTATGATCAAACTCCCAAACAGGTTCATCTACTCTTTTCTTTATTTCTTTTATTTATGTGATGCACTGCGACTACAAATTGGGTTTCTTGAATTCTGCACTCAACACAGTCTTGATAGCGTTCAGTGGTTTAGGCTGTACAGTCCCTTTAACAAACTTCATGTACCAACTTAGTGCACGGTCTCTTAAGATAGTACTAAATTGATCTCTCTTAATAACTTCACCATTGAATTGCTTAATATTCCATACAGCTTCACATAGGAACCAGTGTTGATCAAGATCTTCAGATCCATCTCCTCTA
Source organism: Picea glauca (assembly GCA_000966675.3). Taxonomy (NCBI): domain Eukaryota; kingdom Viridiplantae; phylum Streptophyta; class Pinopsida; order Pinales; family Pinaceae; genus Picea; species Picea glauca. Next base: position 137,692 of record JZKD02S1140167.1, on the reverse strand, counting down.
AAGATAGGTAACCTCATTTCATCTACCATAGATCTTCCTAGGTTTCTTGACTGATTATGTATTGGACTATTGGTAACAGTGCTATAATAACTCTGACTACTCTAGTTACTTAACGTTGCTAAAACAACAAGAGGATTAATAGTACTTACTTAGACATTCTACGCAGTTCTTGAAGTCTCTAATTCTTTTCAGTGAGGTTCTTCAGTCTTCCTATCCTCTACCCCAGCAGACTATGAATTTTCCTCATTGAATAACTGTTAGAGAAATATTTGCCTCACCCTATGAATTCATCTAGAGAGGGCCTTGTTTCATTCCCCCATGCAGACTTTCTTTCCCTTATTGATAAATCCAGAGACAAAAATAAATGTTTGTCCACTTGTACGCACCTTGCAAGTTATACATCATGTGTATACACTGGCTGCTCCACTACAACCCACGTAAATTAGGATTTGTGCCAGAAAATCAAAATTAAATGTCAGGTTTCCATGTCACGATAGGATATCTATGATATTTGGCCTTCCATATACTGGAAACATTCTATATCATCCCTTCAGCTGCATTTTGAAGGCTATAAAGAAACCAATTCCAATCTATGGAAAGGGGGAGAGAATTCAACTTTGACAACAAAGTTACTTTGGAGAAATTATTCCTTCAATATTGAGTCTGCATCCCTTTGTCCTTTAAGTCTGAACACAATGTTCAACCCCCAACCTCTTCCCTTATTGAGGGAAAACCTCTTTGTCTCCCTTATATGAGCTTGCCTTTGGTGGAGGATTGAAGTGGTCGAGGCCCAGTTGGAAGAAACTCGGTTTCTTGGTTCTGAACCATGCCTACACAAAAGTCTGTAATGTTTCACTTTTGCTGATCATTTATTAATAGAAATAATTCTTTCGCATCCAATTGATATCTTGCAAATATATGTGTTATGATCCATGGGCATGTTTGTTTTGTATATTGATGGATTATTCTATCTAATGTGCTAACCTATTATATCATCACTATATGCTTGCTTTGCATGTTTGTTGAGAACTTGTTGAAGGTATAAAGATTTGGGTCAAAGTGCTCAATGGTGGACATCATCGAACATTTGGACGAGGTAGGCCTCTTTCTTATCTCTCTTGTACATTAGTTTATATAGCATATGCTGGAATTGAGTTGATTTTTGAAATCATACCTGTCTGTTGTGGTTCACCCTAGCCATAGAGATACTTTACTCATAACAATAACTCTCCTTCTTCTCCACTGTAGAACCCTTCATCCTATGCCACTAGCTCGTCAGTCTGATCAAATAGGTTCACCAGAGGAACCTCTCTGAAGGTTCTCTCACTACGCATATGTCCAACCTCTGTGTTGTTGTCACTGTTTGAGTTCTTGAACATTATATTTTCAATCCAACCGATTATTGTATCTTCAAGATGTTCTTCTCATGCAATAGCATCTTGATATTCAACTTCAAAAAGTGTAAAATTTTTTCTCTCGGTCCCTTAAAGAAATATATCTTTGCTTGGCTATATGACTCTATTATGTCAATAAAAAACTTGGTAATGTACCCTCCAATGGTGCTATCAAACCAGTGATCTGCTTCTCTTGACACGACATTATAAATTTTCTTGACCTTCTTGATCAATGTTGAGGTCCAAACCACAGGTGGTCTAGATCTGATTTCAAACTGCGTATCTGCTAATCTGTCTAACCACTCATATAACTCTTTATGAATTCCTCCAAATAAAATCTCATGTATGTTGGTGAATATGTACCTTCCCAACCAGTCTTCTGTACTAATATTAGGGTTCTTGTTTTGAGCTTCAGCGAAGTCCTTCTCTTGTTCTTCTATCCACTTCTGAATCTTTGTCTTCGATGGAAACCACCTTGACATTGCCTCAAGAAGATCTCGGTACTGGAAACGAAACCATTTGTTGGCATAGGGGAAGACCCAGGGTTCAACTCTAACAGCACACCAACAAGTTCTAACTACTGGCCCTTTCGGCAACTCCTGTGAACCAAATGCAATCTCACCTGAAGTAGCAATAGGGGGTTTATTGACACAGGTGTCTACAACTAGGGGAAATGTAAAGTGTATCCAAGGAAACACCACACAACAACCTAGATATTCTTTACCACACTTAGCCTACTCCACAAGTTAAATCTTAGATTTATCACAACAATGCATTAAAAACATAACAAACGACAATTAACACAACATCAATCACACATAAAAACAAGGTATATGTGGTTCACCCCCTCCCTAGGACTACATCCACAAAACTGTGTTTCTTGATATATTATGTGAAAACATAAAGTTCTATCTGCGCACTTATCTTGCAGATCTCTCTCTTTCTCTTTCTCTCCTCCCTGCGCACCCAGCTGTAGGGTTGACATTCACACCAAGATGAATATCTTACAATTCAGACTCTCTACAATAGCCTGCTTCTCTCTCTCTCACAACAACTACACTCAACAACCAATAACCACAATAGTATGAACCAATTATTGAGAAACCCTCTCAACACTCCTAAACCTTTATTTATACATTACATGATAAGCGTCTAGGTGTCAAAACCCTAGATCCAAAACCCTAGGTGTATAAAATCCTAGGTCCACTTGACTCGTGTTTTCAGGGCTTCGCCAGCCTGTCTTTCCTTCTTTCCCACGAGGTGCTCCAAAGCACATGTTGGTGTATTTTTCTGCTTGTTGATTTGTCCATGATCCATATTCCTTGCTCCATTATCTTCCTCGATCTTCTCTTCCAACAACTAGCTTTTCCTTCTTTTTCTCCTTTTTTTCTACTACTTTGACCACTTTGACCCATTCTCAGTCAATGTGCCTTCCGAGCAGTTCGTACTTCACCTTTCTTCCTTAATATTTTATTTCTTCCATAACCAAGGGCCAACACCAATCCCCTTGGAATATTTTAAATTATTATATAGGATCAAATAAACCTTCAAATACAATCCCAAAATCACTTCTTAAATCTACATACAAAACTTCTTTGAACTGTACCTCAAATAAGAAAACTTAAAAGATTCACTAAGAGCTCAATTTTGTGATTCATATTTTGAAACTTGGACCTCATATATTAGGATCTCCTATCCTTCTGATGCAACAGTGGAATTTAATTTGGAACTACAAATCTTCCTATATAACCATTTTATCTTGAACACATGTTTGGGACTAGTTTCTGGATTAGTCACAAACCCTAACTTCCAACAAGTATAACTTTGTTCTTGTAATGAATTAGGATCTAAAACTTGTACCCAATATTATTTGATATCATCTCTAAAATTCCTCCAAGTTTTTCTCCTTGGATTGTCCCCAAAAATATTTATAGTGAAAATGGCAAGATGACGCATTTTGTAGAAGAAAACCCTAGTTTTAAAAACCTCAACTTCCACTAAGCATAACTCCAAACATGTAATGAGTCAACACCTGAAATTCATACCCAAGATTCATATCTACCTCTTATGAAACACCTCCAAGGTTCTCTATCTAAATAATTCTATAAAAAAA
>JZKD02S1140167.1:106788-127980 GCA_000966675.3 Picea glauca | reverse complement strand
TAACTCTCAAACCGTGAGGAGTTATGTGACATTCCACATACCACTGGAAATGGCATGACAAGCACTATCCATCTAGGATAGTTTCACCAACAAATTCATTGATCTTCATCTCATTGTTCCACATACAAGCATGGGTCCTCCAATCATTCTCCTAGGATAACTCAATCCGTAAAGCGTGTTCCTGTGAGGGATTTCACCATAAGGGGACCACTTTGGAGTTCATCCATTTGTGCACCTTATCAACCATGATAAGAAAATAATGATTCATCTTTGCATCAATTTACCACTGCATCATATATATAAACTATGCATCATGTATCAATGACAACTCATTGATCCATCTTCATCAATGCATCATATCAATGATCCATCTTTATCAATTGGTTTCCACTTGGACATATATCATTCTCATCAAGGGAATCATATCAATGATCCATCTTTATCAATTGGTTTCCACTTGGACATATATCATTCTCATCAATGGCATCATATCAATTGTTAATCAATCAATTACTTGACATCAATCAATGATATCAATTAATAAAACCATTGGCATCAATGACGTATGATCCAACAATATCCCATATAATCAAACCATTGGCATCAATGACAACATGATCCAACACTTCTCTTTGTTTTAGGGTCTTCTTAACTTGATTTTAGGGGCTTCTTCACTGGGTTTTAGGGCTTCTTCAAGGCTCCATTTATTTATAACTCAAAGTGGGCATGTGGAAACAACCATATGTTATCTCATCCTGTGAAGGCCATGCTTAAAATATATGCCATAAGGGGACCACTTTGGAGTTACATGTACTTATGTTAAGGATCTTAAAGGCTTCTTCAAGTGGACATGTCATCATCACTTTTAGGGGATTATGAGATTTTCTTTAGGTCTTGTTCTAAGGTTGACATCAATGAAAACCAATTTTCCAACACTCATTAAGGAGGTTCAATAATTAAAATAGGAAAAGAGTAGCACGGGAAAGTGGGAAAAGGATAAGACAGGGGAAGATTTCAAAAATAAAAGATATTATAAAAGATTTCAAATCATAACACAAAACTACTGGATGATGTTAAGATATTGAAAGAACAAAAGAAGAATTATCAAAATCAAGAAGAAACCAAAAGAGTTGAAGAGGAAATTTGCAAAAAGGTTGAGGAATCCCTCAATATTGATGAGGTAAAATTAGAAATGCAATCAAGAATTGAAGAAGGATGTTAAAATTTGATAGTTGGGGTCACATTGCAACTTCAAAAGGAGAAGGAAGACAAGATTCAATAAGGTCAATAGAAGATTCTTGAATAAGTTGAAATCCATCTAGAGGATGTACATGACAAATATGATGGCTTTATCTCTAACATTAGAGTAATCAAAGAACAAGAAAAGATGATTGAGAATTCCATTGTCTCTGAAAAAAAGATATATGAAATGGGTGTAAAGAGTGAAGAAAAACCATCAAATTTGAAACCATATCGACACCCTCATTACTAGGAAATATTTCAAGGAAGACAAGAAGGTTGATATCATCATTAACAAGGAAGAATATGGAATAATTGTCAATATTCATGGAACAAGGCATCACAAAACCACTCTTCAACAAGCTATTATCAAAGACCAACAACAACTACAAATTGGAGAAGCTTCAACAATAATACATGAAATCGAGGGAAAGAAAATTATGCAACAACTAGCCACCAATGATTACAACTAAAAAGAATTGATTTTGGATGAATGGATCATCATAAATGGAAATAAGAAAGTAGGAACATAAGAAAATCATATTACTTGGTTTCATCACATGTGAAGCCTTTAATTGCAAAGCTTTGAGGACAAAGAGTTTTGAAGGAGGGTATTATGTTATGACCCAAGGGGGGCCTATATAGGGAGAAATATATATGGTATGACCCCAAGGGGCACATATATGGGACTAAATGTACCTTTAATGTGTAAATATATATGTAATAGGGTCAGCCTAATAGTAAAATGGCTTCATGTTTAGTGTGTGAATAGGTATATATAGAGATCATGTATTCATTATTGGAGGGATGTGAATTGTGTGGTATGAATATATCTAGATATTTGGAGGAGGTTCTCCTATTATTTAAGGAATTTTTGTATAACTTATCTATCTTGGATTTGTGCTCCACTCTCACCTTCTATACATGATGTGCACTTCTGTTCCGTTATCATAATTTAAGAATTTGGAATGCTACTATAAGAAAAATTATGAAAGAAAGGAAATGAATGACAAGAATGAGACATTTGAACTCTGAAATAGACTATATATATTTCATGAGAACAACTCGAATGATTCATAGAGGCCAACTATTTTTTTTTCACAAATTTTTAATATGGGCGATATTGCTAATTGTTATATTTTCTCTGTAATTATCACCTATGTGGTTTAATACCTCTATAATGGTCCATGCCTTTCATACAATGTTTTGAGAAAAAATATTCCTCGACATTAAATATACATGGTACTAGGATACATTAATAATCAGAAGAATTCCAAGTTCCATAATGGAAACCTGAAGAAAACATTCACATGAAAAATTCATCCAATCACATCCCATAGTCCAACGAAATTAAAAAAAACACATGCCAATGTAATTTTACAATTTCTAAAAAAGTTTGTACGTATTGATTACATATGGTATCATATCCAAGCTCTAACCCTTGTGGCATATGGGCCTTCTCCATTATAATTTTATCCACACCTAGGTGTTTTAGATCTTTGTTCTTCGATGGTAGTTGTCAAGCAATCTAACATACTAGTGGTTGTTGGACCTATTCAAAATTTTTGGGATCATAGTAGATTTGGTAGTTCTCATGAATCGACATTCCCATTAAGCTAGATACAAGTTTTGATGTATCCCAATAAAGTTATTGAGGAAATTATTTTCCCAAGATGTAATATTGCAATATTTATTTTTATATCTAGATTTGTTACATAAGATCTACCCTTTCTCCATTGTGTTGGTCTCCAATGCAGATAGGCATGGAATGAAATATGAGATATGCCCTTTAATTCTTAACGAAAGCTATGTATCTAGAAAAAAATCAAATTTCTATTACAACTAATCATAGGTCTCCTTTGTATGGGATCTAAGGGGCCAAGGACATGGCTACTATTGTACTATACTGAGCACTTTTTCTATTCAATGCTATTATAAATATTTTATAGGATATGCACATGAAACAAACTTGGCATCAATGGAATTTGATGATGTTCATAGATGGAAAACAACATTGTTTTACAATGCAGATCCACTGATGGAAGATGCATATTCTCGACCAGGTATTGGGGATCTAGGTCTAGAAAATCCCTCATTCAAAATTTTGTTTATTAGGGTGGATCTATGAATTATAAAAGTAGTTGTAAATATAGGCTTAAGGTGGTTTTGGTTTCTATCTCTCTTCCACACCTTAGAAGGTATAACTCACATATATATCGTTGATAAAAAAAGAGTCAATCCCCAAGCCCCTGTGAAAATAGATTTGCAGAATTGATTTTGATATATGTCATTGTGCATCCTTAAGTGTCAAATGTTTGAAGAATCTTATGGGTCAACTCATTAAAGAGATAAATATTTATAGTCAATTGATGGAAGATACCTAGATAACTTGTTAGTGACCTAACCTCCCTAACCCCTCACATAGATAGAATAATATATTTTCCATGTAATAAAGGTCGAAATTAGTTAATAAGGCCTATTTAATAAATATGAACAAGTCAATGTAAGAAGACCTAATAGATGCTTCCTCTTCTAGAAAGATATTCATCTAGAATGTTCTTTAGAATATAGAATTAGTATAAATAAGAGTAGTAGCTATGAGAAATCTTTGTCTTTCGAATTATTGTAATAGAGTGTTTCTCTGCTAGAGGTTTCCCCCTCGAAGAGAAACATGAAAATTTCTCCCATTTCAATAAAGGTATCATTTTGGTGTGTTATTCTATACATTTTGTTGTTATTTTAGTAATTTTGGTTATATTTCTATTTCTACTTAATATCATGTAAACAGGTGCATAAAAAGTGGTATTAGAGCACTTTCCTTGGCAGGAATTGTGGGTTAATGTTTTTACCATGGTAAAGACATGTTGTAGCATCTTTAAACTATAATGATTTGTTGTTTAGTGCATATATTTGTAGTTATAGAAGCATACACGTAGGAAATACAAGAGGTTTTTAAGCTCACATTGTTGGACACCCTTGCAGCCCTTGTTGGTACCCCTTCGAGTGGTAGCGCATCATACAAAACCTATATATGAACTTGTGCTTCCAAGTACCTTTGGTATATAGAGATCACCCTAGGTATCCTGAATCCATCCATAGATTAACTAATCATCCTCCTGACTATTATAGGGCCACCGAGAACAACACTCAGGAAGATACTCTCTGGTACCTAGGTTATCGATTAGTACAACTAAGGGTATGGTCTAGCCTCCTTAGTTGGTGCCCTGAGATATTGAGATAAGTAATACTATTCGACCCAACACGTATATCATACATATATAACACATGGTAGACCCTTGTCTGTAGGCACCTTGAAAACCCTAAACCTTGGGATGGAAACAGAATAGAAAAGGAACAAACAAGATCTATTACAATGCAACCTTACCTCCTACATTCGGGTTGTGAAATTTCTACACATTTTTTCTTGTTAAGAATTTGGGAATTTCAACACTGCAGTATCATTCAGATTGGAGTATAACTCCGCAAGAGTGAAAAAAAAGAGAAAGTAAAAAAAAAAAAATATGGTTCCTGCTAGCACCCTTATTTGATACCTATCTCATTGGATTCCCATTTTCTCCCTGGTTGTTTTGATACCCATCATTTTTAACCTTCTCATACCCTTATTTCAGACCAATATCATTAGATTCCCCCTTTTTCATTGGATACCTATCATTTTTAACTTTTTTTTTACCTACCCCCACCCTTATATGAGACCTATATTGTTGGATTCTCCTTTTCTCCCTGATAATTTTGATACCTCTAATTTTTAACATTGTTTTACCCTATGGACTCATACCATTCTTGACACCCTTATTTCCCGCTTATCCCATTAGTCTTCTCTCAATGCCCTAATCATCGTGATATATATCACTTCTCTACTTTCTTGTTCATGGAATCACCCCTTATTCCCTCATGGATCCCACCTTCCAAGAAGAAACCAATCATAAACTGATTACTAACCTTATTTCCCTTCAGGACCAAGTAAATAGGGGCATTCCATTCATTCATGCAAAAATGGAGCATGTGAAATCCCAACTCGATAGCCAAATTGTTGAACTCCATTCTTCTCTCAATGAATTCATGAAAAAATTCCAGGGTCCTTTCTCCTTTGAACCACCTCTCTATACTAAAGGTGTTAACTCCAACCAGCCTCTACACTCTCATTCCAACTCCATGACTTGTGACCCTCGTCTCCCTAGAGTCAGGGTCAACAAATTTGATGGATCAGATCCACAAGCCTGGGTTACTTAGATGGAAAATTATTTCTCCCTGCATGGTATCATTGATGAGTTAACCAAGCTTCATTATGGAGTTCTCTATTTGGATCCAGAAATATGGGAATGGTGGAAATGGTGTTGTAATGCATGTGAAGGGTATGTAGCTTGGTCACGGTTTGTTCTAGAGTTTTATGAATGCTTTGACATACACACCCACCATTTAGGATGTCTGACCAAGTTTAAAAAGTTCAAAATAGTGGAATATTTTATTGTTGCCTTTGAGAACTTGGATTTCTGAATGAAGGGCATGAAAGATTATTTCTTCATGGAATTCTTTATCAGTGGCCTCAAGAATGAAATTCATGCCCAGGTCATCATGGCTCGCCCTAAGACTTTGTTGGAAGCCACTAAGTGTGCCAAGGAGGCATAGCATGTCATCTTGGCCCAGAGTATAAAACCCACATTTTTCCCCCACCCTAAACCCAATTACCATGAACCTCAGGCCACTCCTCTCAAGGTAGACAAGTTAACATAGGTAGAAATGGTTGAATGCCAACTCAAGGGTCTTTTCTATAATTGTGATGTTAAATACTTTCCAAAGCACAAGTGTAAAGAACATAAATTTTTTATGGAGATTTCTGAGGATGTTTCTGATGAATATGTTGAGGTTTTACATGAAGCAATGCTACCCCCAACCGATGATATTACGCCACCCTCTGATCCTTCCAAATTTCAACTACTAATTTCTCTACACACTCTCACTAGTTTTTCTTCTCCTCAAACCCTCAAATTGATTGGTTACATTAAGAACAAGAAAATCACCATCCTAGTTTATAGTGGCAACAATCATAATTTCATTCATCGTTACCTTACCCAAAAAGTCAATTGTTATATCTACACTATCAAAAAATTTCAAATCATGATTTCCAATGGTGGTTCCATGAAATGTGGAGGACATTGTGGAAATGTGTTCTTATAAATTGGTCAGTATAACCTGAAATCTCACATGTTTTCTATTGACATGGGTGGTTATTACATTTTTCTTGGTGAAAAATGGTTACTCACCCTAGGACCCATACTCATCGACTTTAAGGAGTTAACCATGCAATTCCAACAAGAAATCCAACAATCTAAATTCCAAGGAATTACTGCAAGATCTCTAGAGATCATCAGTTCCAACCACATGAAAACGTTACTCGAAAAGGTTCATTATGGTATCATCGCCCAAATTCATTCCATTAAAGTAATTGAGACACCCCTGTTACACCCCAACCTTCAAGCTATCATTTCACACCATTACACTATTTTACAAACCCTCCAGGACCTTCTCCTCTCTCACGACGACCATGATCATACCATTCCTTTAATATCGGGTAGTCTTCCTCCCAATGTTCTCCCTTATCGTCATCATTTTTCTCAAAAAAATGAAATTGAGAAAATTGTCCAAGAATTGTTCGAAGCGGTTGTTATCCGTCCTAGTACCGACCCCTATTATTCCCCCATTTTCATGGCCCTCAAGAAGAAAGGAACTCGTCACATGTGTCCTGATTTTTGTGCCATCAACAAACTTATCATCAAGGACAAATTCTCCATTGCCATCATAGATGACCTTCTAGATGAACTCAATGGGGATCAATACTTTACCAAACTCTACCTCCAATATGGCTACCACCATATACATATGAAAAAGGAATACATCCCCAAGAAGACATTTTTCACTCATGAGGGCCACTATGAATTCTTGGTCATGTCATTTTGTCTTTGTAATTTTCCTTCCACTTTTCAAAGTCTTGTGAATCATGTATTTCGTCCTTTCCTCCATCACTTTTTTTAGTTTTCTTTGATTATATTCTCATCTATATTAAAATGTGGCCATCCCATCTCACCCATGTAGATCAAGTTCTCCATATCCTCTACAAGCACACACATTTCCTCAAATAATCTAAATGTGATTTTGGCATCTCTGAAGTTGAGTACCTAGGTCATGATGTTGGAAAGGATTGTGTAAGGGTGGATCCTAAGAAAATTGAAGATATGTAGAATTGTCCTTGCCCTAAAAATCTTAAAACTATGTGTGTTTTCCTAGGTTTAATAGGCTATTATCCCAAATTTTTTCAAAATTATGGAAAAGTTGTCGCCCCTCTAACAATTCTCCTTAAAAAGAATGCCTTCAGTTGGCCTCTAGGAGCAAGCCAATCCTTCCAAGCCTTGAAGGAATCTATGTGCACTACTCTTGTCCTATCCCTACCTAATTTTACCAAGACCTTTGTTCTGGAATGTGATGCATCAAGAAGAAGAATTGGGGAAGTCCTCATGCAATATGGATGCCCTTTGTATTTCACCAGTAAATAGTTTTCAGAGAGACATTTGGGTCAATCGATCTATGAAAAAAAAAAATGATGTCTATTTTGCATGCAATGGATCTATGGCACCCTTATCTACTGGGAAAACACTTCCAAATTAAAGCGGACCATCAAAGCCTCAACTACTTCCTAGAACAACACATTTCATCCCCAGAGCAACAAAAATGGGTGACCAAGATGTTTGGATATGATTATGAGATCATTTACAAAATGGGTAAAGAAAACTTGATGGTTTATTCTCTTTCCATGAAATATGAAGAAGGTTCTCTTTTGTCTCTCTCATTCATTGTCGTAGACTGGCTTTAGGTTGTTTCCTAGGAATGGTTGCACGACCCCAAAATCTCCATCCTCATTCAAAAACTACAATAGGATCTCTAAGATGCCCCGGGGTACTCTTGTCACAATGAAGAGTTTCATTGTAAAGGTAGCATATATTTAAATAAAATATTGGCCCTTAAATCCAAGGTTCTTCCTAAGTTTCATGATTCTCCTACGACAGGGAATTCAATTTTTACCAAAACTTATAAATGGGTCAAATTCTCTTTCTTCTGTGATTGTGTGAAATAGGACATCCACACCTTTGTGGGAAAATGTGATATATGTCAATGCAATAAGGGTGAGACTATCAAAACTCTTGGCACACTCTAACTGATTCTGATTCCACCTACTATTTGGACAAATATTTCTATGGATTTTGATTTTGGGCTTACCCAAATCAGGAAATAAGTCATTCATGATGGTGGTAGTGGATTGTCTCTCCAAATATTTTCATTTCTATTCTCTTCAAAACCCATTCACAACATCTACAGTGGCTCAAATTTTTATCGATAATATCTTCAAAATCCATGGAATTCCTCATTCGATTATTTATAATTGTAATCCAACTTTTACCAGCAATTTCTAGCAAGAATTATTCAGGCTCCATGGAATTATTTAGTTTTTTTTCATTTGACCAAAAACATCATTGGGTTCATTGGTTACCCTTAGCTGAATGGTGGTACACCACCTCTTACCATATGGCCACTCACATTACTCCCTTTGAAGTAGTATATAGAAAAAATCCACCATCAGTTCTCCCATTAATTCCAAGCGTCTCTAATGTTCAGGAGTTTGACCGTAATCTTACAGCTCGCATGGCCATTCTCCATAATCTCAAAGAAAATTTGGTCATGGCTTAGACCCGCATGAAGGAAAAATAAGATCGAGGTCATTCTGAACGTCAATTTGTTGAAGGGGAAAAAGTGTTTCTCTATCTACAACTGTACAAGAAGACTTTTCTCAAATCTTAGCAGTGTCATAAATTGGCCTCCAAATTTTATGGTCCTTATACTATTCTCAAACATGTGGGACCAGTGGCCTGTCAATTATATTTCCCCAAAACTCCAAGCTACATCCTTTTTTTCATGTCTCCTTCCTGAAGAAAGTGATTGGCACCAAGTATTGTTCTCAGACGAGTCTACCAGAGTTGGATGAAGAAGGTTCCAATTTGTTGCATCCAAAAGCCATATAGCACTATCGAGAGCGTCGTCTCCATCAACGCACCATCCTGGAAGTTTTAGTTCAATGGAAGGATACTCCAACAAAACATGCCACCTGGGAGCCGGCTACTATTCTCCAAACATTTCCTCATATTAAGCCTTAAGGACAAGGCTCTTTTTAAGGGGGAGGGCATGTTAGGGACCTAACCTCCCTAACCCCTCACATATATAGAATAATATATTTTCCATGTAATAAAGGCCGACATCAGTTAATAAGGCCTATTTAATAAATATGCACAAGTCAATGTAAGAAGACCTAATAGAATCTTCCACTTATAGAAATATCTCCATATAGAATGCTCTTTAGAAGATAGAATTAGTATAAATAAGAGTAGGAGGCATGATAAATATTTGTCTTGTGAATTATTGTAATAAAGTGTTTCTTTGTTGGAGTTTTCCCCCTTGAAGAGGCACGTGAACATTGCTCCCATTTTAATAAAGGTATCACTTTGGTGTGTTATTATCTACATTTTGTTGTTCTATTGGTAATTTTCATTATATTCATGTTTCTACTTAATATCACATAACCAATTGCATAACATAATTGCTTCTTAGATGATCATGGAGTCACATGCTATATGTGTGGTCAAATATATGATGGTTTAGTTTGTTTACTTGAGGAAACTTAGATTGACTAAAGGTTCAACAGTGAGACATGTGCCTAATGTAATAAAAGTATATTTTGAACACAAATATTGATGTAGAAGACAATCATTTGTGATCACTTCCCCACTATCGATTGAGCCTCGACTATAGCATTGTTGTATTTTTTGATACATATCTTATGTCATGAACATGCTAGAGACTATGTTAACCATGTGTTCAAATGACTTGGGACTTTGAAAATTAAACGACTATTGATTTCCATGGCACAATAAATGCCATAATTATTAGGAAGACTAATTTCACTAGTGTATCTACTAGAAGTAGCATGGTATCAACTAAGTGAGCCAACTCTCATTTAGAAAATATATATTTTAGTTAGATGATGCTCTGAAACCATATGTAATGACCCATATTACTAAGAAAATACAAGAAAAATTATCCATGTGTAATAATAAGACCCATTATAGAATTACCAGGAATGAACCCAAATAACCATTGTTTCTTCAATGGAGTGGTGAGAAGTAGGAAATTACCTGTGGTGAAGAATATAACTTACCTACAACCGTGTGAATTCATAAATGTATCCATGACTTGATCCTTGACATGAAAAATGGCAACAAAAAGTGGGGGACCACTCTCCACCCAACCGTAGACCTTTCTACTTAAATGTTTAGTTGCAGGTCACCTACGAGCTCTCAATCTACTACTATGCCAATAATTCCTTAGAATTATCCTCTTTGTAGCTCATCCAAAAGAGATATTTCATTTTATCATCCTTTTCCCTCTTTATATAGAGTCTGTCCATTGTAAAGAACCCAATCCCTAGGGTCCATTATTTAAATGTTTATTATAGTTTAGGGATCCTCCATTAATTATGGTTACTTATTTTACCATTCTCTTTAATTACCCAAATATCCATAACAAATACTTATTATGGCCCCCTTTAGGGTAATTATTGTATACTTTGTATTATCATTTATTCCTATAAGTATTTATTATGACCATTTTAGGAGAATTATTATATTGTTTATATTATTATTATTATTTATATTTAATAATCCTAATAGGGGCATGACATCTTCAGTTATGGAAATGTAAACGCAAAAAAATAGGCACTCATTGTGGAGTTTCCTATGACATTTTTTCCTATATGGATTCTACAGAGTCATTCCCTCCTATTTTATGCTCTCAAAATACTACTCCTAGATGATATTATCAACTACAGAACAACTACAATGCTAAAGAATGGAACATGAAAAGTACAAGGCTATATGTAATCAACACAAAACCAATAAGGAATTCAAAGTGGGAGAGGGAGTTTGGTTACAAATAAATAAGGAACGACTATAGAGTCCTAATAATAAGATCAAGGCTCTCTGATATGGACCTTTTGAGGTATTGGAGAAGGTGGGAGATAATTCCTATACACTCAATCTACCCGCATACATGTGCATATACTTAGTAGTGAATGTGAAGAATTTGAAACTCTATGAGACTTCCATGTTGGACCAAAGGTGGAGTAGGTCCTAACTAACATAGAGGAATTAGCACCATATGCTCAATCATATTTGGCAGAAGAGATAGTTTTATAGAGGAAGTATAGAATTACATGACAAGGACAACTTGACATTTGGAAGATTGGGTTGAAAGGACAACTTCCATTGAAATAAAAAGGGTACTCAAGGAAGAAGGTACAGGAAAATTTCCATCACCTCATTCAAAAAATATTTTGGGGATGAAAATCCTCCCTAAATGGGGAAGTGTTATCTAGATTGGGTCATCATATAATTTTTCATCTATCTTGGTAATCTTTTAGTGGAAAATTTTGGAGAAATCAACTTGTAGCTCCATTTTAGTGGGAGGACCCAATTTGGAAAATTGAGGTCTAGAACCTTTCATAGCCATTTTGAGGCATTAAATGGCATGTTTTATGGTTGTAGTGTCAAAAACTTGTGCCCACACCCTTGACAATGTTCTACACTCCAATACCTTTCTAACGATGTGAACAACACCTCAATCGGATCTCGTATGCAAAAGTTATTCCTCATATAAGTTGTCCTACCTTATTGACCACCATGGTATGAGTGGATTCCATGTCAGCCCCCATTACTCAAATGAGTGGGGCTATACATGTGTGTATTTTCAAGAAAATTCTAAAAGGACCAAACCTTATCACCAATTTAGGGTTGAGAAGGTCAAAACCATAATGCTAGATGACTATAAGGCTATGTTAAATGCCAGGCCAATAGGAGGAGAAATGGGTTATGTTATTTACCATTGTAGTTGTTCCATATTTAAACAGAGTATCTAGGAGTAGTATTTTGAGAGAATAACCTAGGAGGGAAATATTCTGGAGAATCCATGCACGCCAAAGTGTCAAAGGAAATCCCATAGTGAGTGGCTCTTTCTTTGTATTTTCATTTCGATAACTAAAGAAAAGAGAGAAGAGCGTAAGCCTCATCTTCTAGATGGGTTTTCTCCCATATTGGGTTTCCCAAGATATATATCATGTTCATTTGTGTGTGGATGTTATGTTCATTTTATCGTTTCTTTCATTTTTGTAATTCAGATATTTCATAAATTCAAGAAAAGCTAGTCATTAGTTAATCTTGTATCTAAGAAAAAATAGTTGCATAGTCTAATATTTAAAAACATTATAAGTTCTATTTTGATTATCTATTCGAGTGGAATATCCATGGAAGTTTATAGATAATATTTGTATTAGTGCAATTTTATTTGGGGTATTTGTGGAAATTTGTAGGATCCATGAATTGTATTAAAGCCATGGTGGATGTGTATGTTCACAACAACCCTAAATGTCGAGTAGAAGAGATATTTGTGAGGATGTAAGAGAAATTTTTTGACATCTCTTGCAATATGTCCATCATCATGGTGGCTCTAGCAAGCAATATAGGACCTCTTATGGAGGCTAGAGTCTCCAAAACGGAGATCGGATCATATGGGAAACTGAGAGAAACTGAAGACTAGATAAGGAGCCAAGGAAAGAGCATGAGGATGCTATGAAGACATGGAATAATAATATCTATGATTTTTTTATGGCATTGTGTGTGGTTGTAAGACCCTAGGTTCAAATCATCCTTGACCAACAAAACCCTTTAGAAACTAGCCCTTTTGGCATCACCTGTATGTGCAAATGAAGTCTCACCTGAGGTATCTATTGGGACTGTAAGAACCAGGTTTCTGTAGTGGTAAGGGAATGTGAGGTTATTATTCCATTCATTCTTTATTATCTATTTTTTGCGTGTTATTCTGTAAGTTCTCTTATTCTATTACTTAGTGGTTCTCATGTTCATATTACCATTATATTCCATAATACTGTATAAACTCATTATTGTAACAATAATAACCATTGTGCCATGATTACACATAAGGTAAATCTACTCTAATATGAATTCAAACAAATTCCATAATCACAAACACAAAAGACACTTAACACAACATTTAAAGTGGTTCACCCAACTTTGGGCTACATCCACATTGATGGGCTTCTTTATTATGTGTTTGGTAATTTTATCCAGGCTTTCGTACTCCGCTTACAAAGATACATCATGGTTATCTTTCTCTTTCTCCTATCCTAGTCGCTCTGCAGTGCAAGCCTTTCTCTTTCTCCTAGCCTAGTCACTCTGCAGTGCATACCGTTCTCTTCCTCTACATCATCTCTTACATTCAGAGATTGTTTCCTATCTTCAACAGAAGAGAAAAAAATAACTAAGGAACTAAGAAGGAACCCCTATTCCCCCAACCCATTACATATTTATACATCAAATCTAGGGCTTAAAACCCTATTTTGTTCATCCCAAAACCCTTATTACAATGTATGACTACTCCAGTTGACTCGATGTTCAAGTTGCTTTCACCTACTTTTCCATTTCCATGTTGTTTTTCTTCTATTCTTCTAGATTTTGTGCATCCTTCCATATTTAGAACATCGAGTTGTCATCCTTCCTTTTTGTCTTCTTCCTTCTCTAGATTTATTCTCTTCTTTATTCCTCTATCTACTTTATTCCTCTGTTTTATTTCTTTTTTTGCACACAGTCATCCTTCTATGCACTGTCCTCCTGGATGCACCTCAACTGCGTGCTCCCTAGTTTTCCTTTTTATTCTCATGTGGAATTATTCTACACTATCAAATGTATTTCCAACAAGACCCCAACACTCACATGTGGTTCATCCCAGGCCACTTAGGCTTGTTACCTACTCTTCCATACCTCAAGAAAATTTTGGGAGGATTCCTTTGCTACCTCCACTTCTTCAAGTATTTTTTTCTCTATTTATGTGATCTCTCCAGCACCCTAAGCAGACAAGGCTATCATTTCCTCTTTTGATTCCTGAGCTTCCTTTTTTACCTTGCCTTGTGCAGTGGCTAATTCACTTATTACCCTTACTTCTTGTTCCTGCAGCGGTCCTAAATGTTGTTGAAGGATATTTTGTTGATCCCTCGTCTTCTCCACTTCTAATTATGACTTCCTCTAAGACAAAATGGTTTTCATACTTTCAACTAGTGGAAATGTAGTTATTTTATCTGAAGCTTGTTGTGCCCTTTCTTGCACTTCTTTTAACTTGGCCTCCACAACATTCATCTCAGGATATTCCTCTAAGTCTGTCCAAATATGTGTGCTCTCCTCATAGAGTCTGGTGCACTCTTCTTCCACCTTCTTGATGTTGGCGATCATTGTCATCGTCATTCTCTCCCTCCCTTCTCTCACTTCGAGTGGTGTTCCTAGCACACTTCGCAATTGTAGGTATTCTATATTCGATCAAAATATTTTGATGACTTTGCCTATATTCAACACTTGTTCTTCCATAGTAGCTTATACTACTATGGGGACTTCCAGAATCACCTTGTGTAATGTTTGGACATCCACTTGGGTTTTTTGTGCTATACTTCCAGCTTCATCCTTTTCCTTGAAGGATTTATCTACCCCTTCCTCAACCTCATTTTTTCCTTCATTACTTCCTCCACTCAGACTTCAACTTCCTTCTTATGTTGGAGCACAATGTCATACTATTGTTATAGTTGAGCCATTTCATCCATTATTCTAGTTAGATCTTGATGTGCTTCATCTCCTCTACTCTTAATGTCTTGCAATAGTTCTATCTGCAAGTCTTGTAATATTTGTATCAGAATCCTCGATACCACTATATTCAGGTGTCCTAGCGTGTTCACCTAGTTTTTTAATTCGAACATTGGAAATTTAAGTGTTTCTATCTCAATCTGGAGTGTTTTATGGTCGGTTTCTAACTGGGTCAAGACCTGATGCGCACTCACTACTTCCTTCCCTGGAATTATGGATGGTCCTCCCTCGATACTATGCTCTTTTTTTATGTGAGTTGTTTCCAAGAGATGTTGGAGTGCTACCAAATGACCCTGCACTCTCTACTGCTGCTCTTCTTGCTTCTTGTTTTCTTCCTCAATTATTTATTCTGTGAAATCCTGTACATGGAACCCTATGCAGTCCATATCGTCATCATTCAAAGTATAAACTGGGTTTTCTCTGTGCACTTTTCTCTAATTGCATGTCCCTCCTATTGGTTCCTTCCCTTTATCCTTTCATTTGAATCCTATTGTGGGGAATGTCTTCTTAGTTGTGGATGGGTCGGAAACATCTTCTACACCATTGTCCTGATCATTCCTTGCTCTTCATTTTCATCTGGTTCTCCATCACTCTTATGTTGCTCTTATTCATCTTCCATATTCCCCATTTTCTCTACTGGGGTTTTCCACCCTTCTTCCCAATCATTCACAATTAGACATACATCCTCCAATGTTAACCTATAGTTGTTTGGAAACCATTGGTGCATCAATTCCTTCTTTTCCTACACATACATGTGGTGCATGCCTACTTTGAATCTCACAATGTCTTTGTATGTATCCATTTTCTCTCCTTAAATGTATGGCATATGCTTGATTAGATACCTAATAATATCAAAGTATACAAAGAATGTGACATTAGTGTCATATTTCCTTCTCTTGTTTGGCGTATCACGCAACCATACTTCTTCTACCAGATGTGCCCATGCACTAATAGTATCCTGGTTCTTTCCATCTAACCTGTGAAATTAAAATAAAAAAACATGCATAGTGAAATTTTGTTCCCTTTTCCTGGGCCTCAATACAATCTTACAAAAATTGGTTCACCAAAAAGGTGGCCTAGTTCATTTGAACCCCCTTGAAATATTTTATTGTAGCTACAATTACTTCAGCAGGTACTTCATCCTTCCGACATTTTAACAACAAATTGTAGGCCAATAAATACATTGCAAACTAAAAATTGGTATCACTAATGTTTTTAACATCCAATCCCATTTTTCCTCTGAAAGTATGAAACTTTTCCTTCATTTCTTCTAAGAGGGATCTCTCTCCTACCTTGTTGAAAAAAATGGTCAGATCCTCACCAACTTTTGGGAGCCCTGTAATTCATACAATCAATGCAATATCAATTGATATTGGGGGATCAAGCCACAGTGTCTCCCCATGGACACAGCTAAGTAGTATATTCACATAAACATTAATTTCCAAATTGCGTCCAAAGTGGGGGATCTCCATCAGGTTCAATATGCTTGATTTCACCATTATGGTTTCCCACACCTGTGTCTCTAGTACTATTTATCTTGTTCTAGGTACGTTCTTAGCGCATAAGTAATTTTCCCTCACCAGGTCTAGGAATTTCTTCTCGTCGGTGATATCATGATCCGCAAAATTGAGGCTGGAAACCTTGTCGATCATATCTCCTTTAATACTTACACCAGGTTGGTCTGGTGATGTTGCCAGTCAGTATTTACCATTTGTTTGTAAGTGGATTGGTGGAACGTTATCCATCCTAGGTGGGATTTAAGCTCCCTGGAAGCTTTCCTCTGACTCCAAATCCTAAGCTCCAGGTATTTTCTCAACCTCTGGTGTAATCGGTGGGCATTTTGGCTATTTTCTTGCTACTGATGATGGCACTCCAACTTTTGGCAGGGTCATTTGTCTTGTGTGACAAATTCCTTTACTTTCTTTATGGTTGTTCTGTGGTATCTATAATTTGACTCTGAATCACTCAAGTTCACTCTGGTTTGCTCTGGTTCACTCTCTTTTGCATGCAACACTTAGTCACAATGATTTATGCTTAGTGATCCTCCATTATTTTTGTGCCTCCTTTCCAACTATGCATCTCTCTTCACGCCTTAACTCACTTCTCCAATTTGCCAACTTGGTTGATGGATGGTTAAATAAATGTGGCTTTATTACCAAATATGTTCTATGATTTTTTCCTCGTACTGCCAAACTATCTTGATTTTTGATGAATTTTTCAATTTAATATTATACGACGTCTTTATGATCCGTCATTACCCCTGTGTAGTTGTCGCTTCCATGATTTAATGATTTTAATGGTCTTATCATAGCCAAGTTGTGCAAGACATCTGTTCCTTTGTAGTCTTTTTCTTCTTTGTTTTATTTTATAAATTAGCACGGTTCTATCCTAATGCACAATCCCCTATATCTTGTACTCTATAATCTTTTTCTTTTTTCTATATCTACTTTTTATTTGATTTTCTTCCTTTTTCTACTTTTTTTTTTTCTTCCTACCATAATAAAACTACTATGATACACGTGATCTAGTGTAGCCTAGATTATTGCGCAGACTGTTAGTCATCTCTATAGAGTTTCATCTGACTTCCATTCACCATTCCTCCAAGCACTTCTCCATTCAGGGTTTCCAACTACGTAGCACATGGCTCTGTTACATGTTGAATCACATATGCTCCTAACCAGTGAATTCTAAAGTTCCCTAAGTTCTACATAAATGTATTGTCATTAAGTAACACTAAATCAGTCTACTCTTGTTTCTATAGAAATCAATTATGTCATATCTCTGATACCACTCTGGCGCAAACCCCCTTCCCTCCAAAGGGTTGCTCGACCTCCCAGTCTTGGATCATTCGAATCACTGAGTCATAGCGACTCTTCGGGTCCTTGCGGTTACCCAAAACCACTATACATACACAGGCCCCTATTTCCCAAGTGACCACGACTGTGACCATGGGCCTGACTCTTCGTGATTCGGTCTTCGGGGATACCCCGAGCTCTTCCTTCAACTTTTCCTGGAGCACGTTTCTCATAATCTATGAACTTTCACCACATGTATCCTCAGATTCTTTGGCCCCACTATGGTTCAAGCCTCACGACTTTAAGAAACTCTAGGTCTCTCACCACGAACCTCCGGATTTCTAAATCCCAGATTCCTTGATCCACTTCCACATACTATCCTTGCGATCAACAGCTGAGATCAAACCATGACTTTGGACTTCATGACTCTACACGTACAATCCTTTTATATTTCCCAAACTATGAAGTGTCGAAACACCCTATGGCCAACCTTCGCATAGTTCTCCCAGATCTGATGGTCTAGAATCATTTGTCTCCTTCCAGAATGAATATTGCTTACTGTCCTTTATGGAAACTTCAGGGACTTCCCTCCATGAAGATTTTATGTCGCTCTCCCTCCTGATATTTACTTCTTCGACTTTCTCTAGTTTCTCTAAACACTTCCTTCGACACTTAGTAAAAATCTTGACCTGTGTGCACCTTGCAATGGGTCCTCCTCCACTCTCAACTCCTTTGTGGATGGTTTTCACACTCCTAGAAAATTTTATGCACTCCTTTCACACACAAGTTCTCTCTATCTCTTATAAGATTACAAGTCAAAACAGACTCGATCACGCACTCCTTGCAGACACTATGCACTCCTTGTAGTTGCTCAAAGAAGAGAAACAATTGAAACTTATTACTCTTCACAGTGACTCATATATTCAACCGTGTAAACACATTCATGGGTACAAGAACAACAAATAACCGAGAATAAAACAAGATAACAAGTGTACCATTCACTCATTCAGATAGACACAATAATAACACACATTTGAGACAATATTCCTCTATTATATTCATTCAACTGAACTTCACATACATTCATACACTACTTCTATGCATCTCCTAGTTCTTGACTACAATGGAAATATACACATTAGATTCAACAGCAACAACCTTATCTCGACAACAATAAAAATCTTTATACAAAGGGACTTTTCAAGTCTTTCCTTCCAACTACTCTATGCTATCCTATCGATAATAAAGGCTTTCAACTACTTAACATTTATTACAATAAATATTGAATTAGACAGATAAGAGAAGATGCTCTAGATCTATACTGTGATCCTTCTCATTAAAGAAAAATACATCCCCCCACCGAACTTACACGATGGCTTTGCTTCCGATAATTAAATATGTTCATAAATCAAAAAGATTTGTTAGATATTACATTAATACACCGATCTTTGGAATTCAAAATACGCGCTAGTGTTCTCAACTGCCTCACACTTGGGCTTTGCTGGTGATGCTTCTGCATCATAGTGAAGTTGAATTTAATGACTATTGGGTGAATCCAGAGTGTTGAAAATATTAGTCCAGCACCTAGGTACATTGTTATCTAGTGATTTCCTTACTACAATCAGATTTGCAACTCATAAACAAAAATACACAACTGAAATAGTCAACTCAATAACATGCAATGGAAGAAAAACATGAAACCAAATCATGCACACATAAACACCAATATATTTGGGTGGATACCCCTGGAAAAACCCCAGAGGGAAAACCAGTGTTGATAATCATTTTATTGTGCTAAAATCAAGGCTCCCGTAATAGGGATAATGGCCCATTGAGAGAAACACAACTGTAGACAAACCTGGCAAAGTCTGACCTGCTATGCAAACCAAAATTGCATGCTTTTTGAGGTGTACATGGTTTGCCTTCCTTGCGTATATGCACGACTATATCCACTGTGACCCCCATACATGTACAAAAAACATGTATGGCAAGATTCATACAATGTGATACTTCC
Organism: Picea glauca; assembly: GCA_000966675.3. NCBI lineage: Eukaryota > Viridiplantae > Streptophyta > Pinopsida > Pinales > Pinaceae > Picea > Picea glauca. Next base: position 108,112 of record JZKD02S1140167.1, on the reverse strand, counting down.
CTATGGATTCATGTGACTAAACACCATATGTGTTTCCTTTGTTCTCTCTTCTCCTTGACCTGATCTCTAGATGGAATTATTTCTCCACCTATCCAAGATCTTGAATCACAGTACTTTGTGATCCAGTCCTCTCGAAAGTAAATCCTCTGCTCTCAAGTATCAATTGTTTCAAGTGTATATTCTCCTTCACCCTAGCCTTGATTTTTTAATTGTGAGTTATAATCTATTTACAATCTCACTTGAGATTTAGATTGCACACGAAGATTTCATGCTAAGTGATTTTATCACTTTCCTTAAATAAATCAATTAACTAAATACATAATTAATTAATTAATTAAACCATTTTACTTTAATAATTTCTTTAATTAAAGTAAATTTACCAAGGTAGAAGGATTTGGATGATTTCCACATGTCTAGACACATAGACCTATGCAAAAATACATGTCCAATGCTACCACTAGCATCAACATAGAGCACATGGCACAGACCTTTGTTATGGTTCTTTATCTTTGTATGCATCTTGAAGTAAATGAATGTAATACAAAGTCATTTTCTCTCTCTGCATTTTTCTATGTGTATTTTGAGTTGAATGTATATATGTGTTAATGGTTAATGTTTAGTACTCTATGTTTCATTATGAATGAATAAATGTATGTATGCCCAAGATGATTCCTTGTATACCCTATCCCTTCACATTTGACATAAGACTAAATGGTCTCTATGATTCTCATGGTGTCTTGGGTGAGACCTTCTTCAGTCCTAGACTCAATATTGAATATGTCTATGCCTTGGGGTTTTGTTGGTCAAATCTTGCTGAACCTTGGTTCTTCAATGCCCCATTCATAACATGGCTCCATTGTTGGGACCTGAAGGTTTTGTATTGCATTATGAAGGGATAAAATGAGTTCGAATATATCTCAGGAGGAAATTAAAGACGAGTTATCTAAGAAGGAAGATTAGTTTTCACAATGGGAGACCAAGGATATGATAACCAATGTTGAACACATGAAACAAAGGTATATCTACACAAATCTGCATGAAGTTTTATTTGTTCAGTTTCCTTGTTTATTGTATGAATGGTTGAAGAGGAAAAAAAACATTAATACTACTCTGGGAGTCTAAGAAACCTAGGATGAAGATAAAGGAGACCGCACTAGGAGGATGTCTAGGAGAGTGTTCTATGCCAGAGAGGAGCAGAGAAGGATATAGGTCATCAAAGAGATGCATATTTAGGAGTAAGGTATCAAGTGAGGATACCAAAAGTAGTGATAGTAGGGTAGAGAAGAAAAAGTCAGATCCATTTGGCTATCGAGAGATGTAGTCC
>JZKD02S1140167.1:73982-84668 GCA_000966675.3 Picea glauca | reverse complement strand
GATTTATTGTACATTGTGAGAATTTCTTGCATGGGTCGATAATCTTACAGTGGGCGTTTTTTTTGGGGGTTGCATCATTCTTTTCACTAAAGAACCTTATACTAACATTTAATTAGTATAATTAAAATTTGTTTAATTTAATTATTAGTCAATTAAGATTTAGTTAGGATTGATTGAATGACTTAAAGTTTAGTATAATATGAAAATTATGGATAATATATTATTTAATTAAGTCAAAGTGTTGTATTTTGTTACTAAGGTCTAATTATAAGTTTTTTTGGTTAGCAACGGTTCATTTTCTTAAACATTTTTTTCAATGGTTAAATCATCTTTTGTTATTTTCAAATAGGGAAAAGAGATGGGGGTGTCCCTCTATTATATGTTAATGGTACCTCTCTTGTAATAGTTATTCATTATCTTCACAAGAATTTTAAAATTATAAAAAAAATAAAAAAATTGCACCTGTTACTAGAATGGTTGTCGTAACGAGGAAGGTCATTACAGTGACCAAGATGAAGGCTTCCAAGTCAGAGGATAATTCTAATTTCGAGTCAAATCCTGAAGGAGGGAAGCGGATTATCGATGTTGAACCCAGTGCCACGGCCGCTACCACAAAATTCCGGCCAAGCAAACCAGAAGAACTAGAGGAAGGGGAACACCTCTTTCACTCGCAGATGTGGGTCAAGGGGGCTCTGATTCACTTCATTGTCGACAACGGTAGTCATAAGAACTTGATTTTAGCAGAGGTCGTCAAGTGGCTAAACCTGCCAACGACACTGCACTCGCAACCCTACACCATCAGTTGGCTTCGTCAAGGAAGAGAACTTTGTGTAAGCCAACAATGTCGTCTATCCATGAGGTACTGTGTGATATTTATCCCCTTGAAGTTTGTGATGCTATTTCAGGAAAACCATATTTGTGGAAGCGTCATGTTGTGTATGAGTCTAGACCCCACAGTGTTATTATTACTTTGGGTAGACAATTGTACAAGATTCCAAAGGTGGCACTGCCTATTGTTATTTATTTAATCTCTGCTAAGCAATGCAGTAAGGTCATTTCATAGACCAAGAAGTTCATCTTCTTTGTGATTCATGCTCATAGTAAGAAGAAGGTCATCGCCACATCCATGGCCTCTACACAACACCTCTCTTTGTAGAAGAAGCAAGCGGACGGGATCGTGGAAGAATACAGAGACATCTTCCTCTCACCTACATGGGTATCGACACATTGCCAAGTCAAGCATCCATTTGATATGACCCCCGATGCACCTCTACCTAATGGACCAATCTATCGATTCTCTCTAATGGAGAATTACGAAATCAAGTGTCAAATCCAAGATATTCTTCAAAAGGGGCACATCAGACCCAACTCCTCCCCTTGTAGAAGCCCGATTATACTAGTGCAGAAAAAGGATGGGACTTGGTGACTCTACTTTGATTACAGAGCCTTAAACAAAATCACAGTCAAGAACCGCTATCCCATTCCTAGGATTGATGACATTCTTGACCAACTCAAGGGGGGAAATTTCTTCAGCAATATTGACCTGAAGTCTAGCTACCATCAGGTTCCCATTGAAGCACTAGATGTCTAGAAGACAACCTTCAAGTCTAAGGAAGGTCTCTACGAATGGCTAGTCATGCCCTTTGGCTTAAAAAATGCACCAGCCACTTTCATGAGGTTGATGGACGATGTATTGAGACCCTTCACCAACTCCTTTGTGGTAGTATATTTGTATGACATCCTCATCTTCAACAAAACATAGGAGGTGCACATGTGGCATATTCAATAGGTTTTGAGTACTCTACGACATCACAAGCTTTATGCCAACTTGGAAAAATACTCTTTTGGCATGAATAAGGTCCAACACCTAGGATACATTGTTGATGAGCATGGTGTACATGTTGATCCATATAAGATCCAAGTCATCGGTGACTGGCCAACCCCGACCACATTGACCGAGCTTCGGATCTTCTTAAGACTCACAAATATTTACTGACGGTTCATGTTGGGATCCTCCCATATTTCCTGGGCCCTTAGCCAGGTGACCAAGGGCAATGGTAGGGCCGAGTTTGTGTGGGGAAAGGAGAAGAAATGAGTGTTTGAAGATATAAAACATCATTTGTGCTCAAATCTCGTACTCTCCTTGCCCGATCTGCAACAACCATTCGAGATTGAGACTGATGCATCTAACTATGGTGTGGCCACAGTTCTCACTCAGCATGGGCATCTGGTGACATAACATAGTGAGACATTCTCTGATGTTGTCTGTAAATACCCCACCTATGACAATGAAATATATTTCATTTTACAAGCCTGTCGTCAATGGAAACATTACATTCTAGAGATAGAGATGATCATATACACTAATCACAAGCCTTTGCAGTTCTTACAGACACGGGGAAAATTGCAGAATGACCACCATCAGAAGTGGTCCACCTACTTGCAACAGTTCCATCTCAACATCAAGTATAAGACATGTATCTCCAATCATGTTGTTGACTACCTCAGTCGGCCTCCTATGGCCACACTTACCACTATGCTCCATTCCTATGGACATGAAACATCGAAGTGGCCCCAATGTTACCAACAATATCTAGACTTCAACACCACATATCAGCTCTTGGGTACAGGTGCCACTGTCACTGATTTTTACATTCAGGATGAACTCTTATGCCACCTGGGCCATCTCTGTGTTTCTACAAGCAAGCGTGTGAAGCGTATTTGGGAATCCCACTACACTTGGGTGGTAGGACATTTTGGCATAGTGAAAACTATGGTCATCCTTCATAAACATTTTTATTGGCCAAAACTTCGACTAGACGTCAACAAGTATATCAGATCTTGCACTGCCTGTGCCATTGCCAAGTCGACCATCAAGAAAAAATGCTTATACACCCCTCTTCATGTTCTTGAGAATTCATGGGAGACCATCTCCATTGATTACATGTCCAGTTTTCCGACCACCAAGCACATAATTGACTGCATGTTTGTGGTCATTGATCATTTTTCGAAGATGGCCATCCTCACAGCATGTAAGAAGACTGTCACAGCGGTTGATACTACCAAGCTCTTCTTTGAACGAGTTTGGGTGCACTTTGGGATACCACAGACCATCATCTCCGACCAAGACAATAGGTTCCTTAGTGACTTTTGGTCAATTCTCTGGTCTCTGTTGGACACCAATCTCACAAAATCGACTTCTTTCCACCCCCAAACCAATGGCCAAACCGAGGTCGTCAATTGGATGATTGTGCACATCATGCGCATGTACAACTGTAAGCATCCTTGTACATGGGACGAGAGTCTCCCATATGTCTAACACAGTTACAACAGAGGTCTCCATAGTTCCACCAGCCATAGCCCATTTCAGGTGGGTCTGGGATTCCAACCCTTAAGACCCATTGAGGTTGCACTTCCTCTTACCACTGCAACAACAGACTCTTCCCCTAATCAATCTACGGTCGACAAAGCCACCAGATTCATTGAGTGGATTTAGCACATCCGCCAACATGTCCAAGAGATTTTACAGAAATCCAATGCTAAGTACAAGCAATGTCGTGATAAACATAGGGTACCACACCAGTTTCAGGTTGGCGACAAAGTCTGGTTACATTTGTAGAAGGAGCACCTCACACTATTGCCACTTCGTTATGGGCCTTACACTATCACCAAGGTTGTGGGTAGCAATTCTTTTGATCTCAACACTCCACCCTTCTGTGGTATGCATCCAGTATTGAATGTGGACCTCCTTCGACCATATTTCCCACCATCATTGGACACCTCTTAGATCGCCGAAAAACAGACACCAACATAGCTCAACCCTAACTGCATGGAACAAGCATCCACCAATTAGATACTAGACACACATGTTAAGGGAACTCACCAGCAACAGATCCAGTTTTATCAGGTGGTCAAGGCAGGTAAACTCCTACACCAAGGAAAGTGGCTCACCTGGGGCCAAATCCAACAGAATTTTCCTCACTTGATGGGGGAAATCAACGCAATGGAGACCATTTCTCCCTAAGGGGGGAGGATTGATCCAGATGGATATTGGTGGCCACCCACATATTCCAACTGGCTCCTCATCTCCATTTTTTTCAGCACGCCTTTCTGTACTATTTTATAATTGTGAGTTCTACACTTTTGGGGTTGTATGAAGCCTCACACATTCTCTAGGTAGATACAGGTGGCCTATCACCTAATCCAACTGGCCTATTTTGTATGTTTTCATATCAGCACATCTTTTTGTACTTTCAGGGATGTTTTGAGGCCTTAAACATTGTTTTTTTGACTCGCCACAGTCATATTGTAGAAGAAGTTAGAGTCTAATGGAAAAAATGTCTATTTCTCTGAAATACCTTTCCAACAGGCTATCATGCACCTAAAACGGAGTTCGTATGCAAAAGTTATGACCCTAGGAAGTTGAGGTACCAAATTACACCAACTTGCCCATAGGGCCCACATGACTTTTGGCGTTTCACCTTCTAGAGTTATGTTTTTGGATGTCTAGGGTTTTGGAATTCATTAGTAATATGAAAAGGTCCTATGGAGCCTCGTTGTAATACATTCTTCTCAGATGGATGCGTGTAGTAGCCACATCTCTTCTCAAAGATAGATACCACCATTTGAGCAAGTTTTGGTTCTGCAATTTTACAATTTCAGCCTATTTCATTATTTAATAGAAGATATTGTTCAATGAATATTTGTATTATTCTTCCTATCTCTGTGTTTATGGTATTCAGTCTATAATTAGTTTGTTCTGCTCCTAAATCTGGATCATGCATCTAGGTTTTGGAGACACAAAATATTGAGCTTTGCAAGAAGCTCAAGTGGCCTATCTCAGATAATGAAGAGTTTCAACAGAACATTGTCATGGTCGATGAAGAACTACATGCATAAAGGATTTTTTAGTTCTCATTAACTATATCTTCATACTCTGAACTCACCTCCAAAATCCACTCAATATCAATGCCATCAATGAATCGATCCTTACTAGGTAAGCAAAAGTCGCATAAGAAAATAGCACCTTGGAATCCTTACCTTCGGGTGAGCGACAAGCCACAATGATAGTGATCACCAAAAAAATAAGGAGATTACTATAACCTAGTCAAAACAAAAAAATCACTTTGGCATATCCAATGACACATCTAACAAAGGCCAATCATATTACAATCATCTTGTAATGGCACACATAGTGGAAACTCCAATGCTAGAAAATATGGTGCTTATTAACCTTCAGCTGCCACAAGTTACAATGAATAACATAGATGAAGTTGTCCATCTCACTCAAAGGTTGCAAGAAGCTTTTAATGATGTTGATGGTCAATTTCAACAGTTCCTCGAAGAACTCATCATGATGGTGTTATCAACTGAGTTTATTAAGCTATGAACGTCATTGGCTTAGGGATGAGCCAACGTCATTTGGGGGATGCTGGCACCCAATTTTTTTGGAAATTTGTGTTTGAGTGCCACAATTCAATTATACACATGTTCCCATGAAGATAGACTATGTGGTACAAGGAAGGATCAACAGCAGTGCCATCAAAAGGAATATTGTGCGTGCCAACCTAGTTTGGTACTACACGCAAGGAATCAAGAAGACCACATGCAACAAATCTAAGTGTATCTTTGGGAATATTTTTTGCTTGATTATTATAATGACCCAAAGTATCGTTAGTAAAGGCATGGATGATTCAAAAAGGTGATTAAGATTTCCACACTCCAAAAATATTCAAGGGTTGCATGAGGACAGGAAGAGCATGTAGATCTATCTATCAGTCAAGAGAGTGGAGTGGAGGAGTGGAGAAAAAAAATGGTAGAGTAAGTTTGAATAGAGCAATTCATCATAACAGAGAGAGTGCATTCCTATAATAGGGAATTGACTAGAATATAACAGAAATAGAGAATTCCATGTCTAGTTTTGTCCAGATCACATAGCACAGTTGAGTGTAATGACTATTGAGTGAATCTAGAGTGCATGGTGTAGACCTTTGTTATGGTTTTTTTTCATTGTACACATTTTGAAGTAAATGAATATAATGCAAAGTCCTTTTCTCTCTTTGTAACCAGCTATGTTTATTATGAGTTGAATTTATATTTTTCTTAATGGATAATGTTTAGTACTTTGTGTTTCATTATGAATGAAAGAATGAATGAATTTATTCCCAAGAGGCATCCTTGTATATATTTTCCCTTCGCATCCGACATAATACTAAATGGTCTCTATGATTCTCATGGCATCTCAAGTGAGACCTTCTTTGGCCCTAGACTGAATATTGAATATGCTGAGGCCTTGGGGTTTAGCTGGTCAAATCTTGATGAACCCTGGGTCTTCAATCCCCCAATGATAGGAGAGACGCACATCAACAATGCACTCCCTAGATAATAAATTTGAAGAAAAAATAGAGATGATGTAGAAATCACTACGGGATATTGCCTTGACAAGAAGTGACCTGTGGTGTACCCTCTACATGAATGAAGGCCACACAAAATATTATTGCAAGTGCCACAATCGAAACAACAAATATTCATATGTATCCCTGTTTAAATTGATTATTACTATGAAATTGTTTAGGCTATCACATACCACATAACAAAATATTGTTTGAAAAAATTAAAGAACACAAAACCCAAATGGTGCTCTGTTTGTGAAGAACCAACCCAACACAACTAAATTTCAACATAATGGTCAGACCAAACCAAAATACCAAACTATATATCACACAAAAGCCACATATTATAACCAAGAACAAGGGGGTAGAGGAGTTAATGGAGGATGTCAAGGTTGAGGGGGATATTAAGATCATTATGGAAATCATGGAGGATGAGATCAAGGAATACTTAAAAACAAATATTGTTTTATTTTCCTCAATGAAGACCACATCATCGCATAGTACCTTTTGAAGGAAATAAATAACGTCAAATGCTATACCATGTGTGGACTTGGAGGGTTTCCAAATTATTCTAGAAAATATATTAAATATGAGAATTGTTAATCTCCTATAAAACATACCCAAACATGAAGTATTGAACACAAAGAACATAAACATGATCACTAGATCTGGAGAAAGGAAAGAAGTCATTGTTCCATTGAACAAAGTGCAGCAATAAAACCTATACAAAATTATAATTAGTACCCAAACCCTAAAAAGCAAAGGCAAGTTATGAGAGAAGGAGTTGGGTTGTTCGATGATATTGAAGAAGATGAAAATTGACAAGAATTTTGGCATAAGAGGTGCCAAGTAGGAATGAAGGAAATAGTCCTATATGATTTTTTTAATCCATTCAAAGAAGAAAAATCATTCACCAAAAATCTGGAATTGTTGAATATTCTCAAAGAGTGAAAAGAGGAGAAACAAACTTGCAAACATTTGCACCAACTCACTCAAAAAGAAAAAAATACATGATTATTATGATCCTCAATTCGACCTAGAAGTTGAAGGGTTTATGATTCTTTAGGTTTTGTTCAACTTCATATCCTATCTCAATATTTTCCCAAAATAAACCTAGATTAGGATAGGTATACTTGAATTAGTGAGATCTAAGAAATTCTTGAAATTATTAAATGAAATATTTGTTGAACCAAATGGAATCCTAAAAAGTACATAAACTATAATCATGGGGATACTTATAGTGGTTGATTTTGAACTGATTAATTTGGTCTAAGGTATCCTTACATACTCGACATTGGCCACTCAACCTTGGGGTTTAAAAATGAAAGTGATGGTCTCCCTCCAAAGAGATAGAATAAAAATTAAAGGTAACAAAAGAAATATCACCATACCCTTGGACCATGGGGAAGGGAAACCATGGATATAACCCTAGGAATATGAAATTGACACCATAAAATTGTATCAATTCATCTATAGAGACAAATGTGGAATGAAACCAAATGCTATAGGAGAATTGATGCACAATTCTACCATTTCCATAGGTCAACACTTTGATACAAAGTTGTATGAGTGGTAGATCGATAACTATGATTCAAAATCAAAGGAATGTTGAGCAATCAAATACATACCAAAATATAGATTTTAATATTTCTTTTCCACAAAATTTGTGCCTATCGTTTATGAAAAAAAATTGATAGAATTTGAATCTAATACCTATGGACATAAAACTAACCACAATTCCCCCATTACAATTTCAAGAACATGAATGATTTGTGTCCCATGTCAATGATGTGTTAATTTTAGTTGGTGATCAAGGTCTACTGTAGAGTTTGGTACAATCATTTACAAAACAAGCTACCCATTGGTGGGATACACATGCACATTGACTACAAACATGCACTATGGAAACAACATATTTTGTCGAGTGATTTAGAGAGAAATATATTGTATATATGGTCAACATAATCAAATTAAAGGTAGTGTTCAACCTTATGAGTCACATTGAGGATTCTAAAAGAGAATGGAGGAGAACATAGTATTGATATGAATGAGTCTAGCCTCATAGATTCTCAAGCACACTGGATGACCTACCATACAAGTGGTATAAAATAAAAATTTATTAAATACTTTTCCTTCATCCCAGTAGAATCCAACCTAAAATATGCACTCCAAGTGATTATAAATTACATAGAGAAACCAAGTAGAAAAGGTAAAATCGTGATTCAACATAGGGTCAATCTCGACTTGCAATTTAGTATCTTGCCACTAGAAAAGTAGTCAAATCATGCATCACATCGACATGGAAAATGATTTTTTTCCTAGAAAACAATTCATATGGAGAAAATATTATATGAAAGTGATAAAACAAGTGAAATTTGTATTAAAAGTTTCCAAGCAAGTCAACTAGGAAGAATAAGAGAAAAATAACTTCCATCCATCTTATAACAAAGTTCACAAAGGAGAATAGAAAGTGGATGATTTGAAGACACTGGAATGGATGGATGTAAAGATAAAGTATATAGAAATCAATATTTTGAATGATGGCTGACCTAAAATGACTAGGATAGGTGACTACTAGACTGAAAAGAAAATGACTAAAATAGTCAAACTACTAAAAGCGTACCAAGATGTATTTTTCAGGGATTATAAAGATTTGAAATGTTTGGTCAAACATATGGGAGAAATGAATATATAACTAATGCCAAGGGTTAAACCTATAAATAAGACATCATACACATTGGTGCATAGATACAAAGTAATTGTATAAAATAAATTAAGAAAATTTTGGCAGTGGGAATTATTCATGCTATTGATAAATTGGAACAGGCTAGCCCAATGGTAGTGAAACAAAAAAAGCATGATCCCAAAAATATTAGAATCTATGTTGACTTTTGGGGGTTGAATAAAGTTACACTAATTGGCCCCTTTTGTACCCCCTTTGTCATTGAAATTATAAATGAAGTAGCGAGTCATGAATTATATAGGTCATTGGGATACAAACAAGCACCAATTGCTAATGAGGACTAGGAAAAGACAACCTTTGTTTATGAATTTGGGTCCTTTGCATGTAGAGTGATTCCTTTTAGACTAAAAAATGGCCCTTTTGTCTTCTCCAAGATAGTATTTAAGGTATTTCAATAATTTTTGTACAAAACCATGGAAGTCTACTTCGATGAATAGACCATATATAGTTTACTTATGAATCATATACATTGGTGAAGAATAATGTTGGAAATATGTATTCAAATACATTGTCTTTAAACATAAAGAAATGTATATTTGCAACACCAATCGATATATTGTTATGCCATGTTGTCTACAAATATGGGATCAAATTCGACATGGAGAAAACTAAATTAATTCTCAACCTGTAGACCCCTATTAACACCAAACATATCAAGATATTTTTAGCACACCAATCACTACAAAAAATATATAGGACATTATTCAGACATCACATTTCTCATCGATGATCTACTTAATATTGATGTAGAATTCCTATGGAGTGTAGGTTGCAATGAATCATTTGAGCTATTAAAAAGAAAGTTGGTCGAAGCTCCCATATCAAGATTCCCTAACTAGTCAAAAATGTTCCATGTGCATGTTGATGCATCTAATGTTGTAGTCAGAGAAATTATTTCCCAACCTAGAGATGAGACGTTTGACCACCCCAATTCCTATGCTAGTTAAACATTAAACAAGGAAGAAATAAATTACTCAACTATAGAATGAGAGGGCCTTATAATTATTTTTTCCCTATAGAAATCCAGACATTACTTGTTGGCTAATCCTTTTTTTGTTTTACACTGATCACCAAGGTGTTAAACATTTGGTCAACAAACCAATACACTAGGGGAGAGTATGAAAATGGAATTTATCATTCCAAGAGTTCAAGATTGAGGTCATTGTTCAATGGGGGAAGAATAATTTTGTGCCAGATCACTTTCCAAGAGTAGATATAGGAGAGGAAGCAACGAACATTGATGATGATCTTCCATATTCTCCCAAAGAATTGGTAGAGATTGTCTAATTTATACAAGAAGAGATGGCACCAAAAAAATATCATAAAATAAAAATAAGGTATTTGAAATGAAAGATTTTCCTTTTACACTTGTGACTAGATATTTGTATACAATCTAGGACCACAAAACATATTGACGAGATGTGTCTTGGAGAACGAAAGAGACGATATAATTGAAGAGGAACATGTTGGCCTGGAAAGAGGGCATTTCCACATAGATACAATAGCTAGGAAAATATTAGAAGATGCACTATGGTGTCCCAAACTACACCA
>JZKD02S1140167.1:20780-34684 GCA_000966675.3 Picea glauca | reverse complement strand
ACCTTTAACCAAATCCCTGCTAGCCTCATAAAATCATCACACAAGATTACTGATAAAAAGAATTACAAATTTCCATTCAATAAACTAAGACAGAGTCAGTAGTGTTTCAGCAAAGCGAAATTCGTTAAAACAGTGTTTCAGCAAACAATAGTTTACACAAAGCATGAACAGAAATTATACTAACACACTTCTAACTAATGGGTGAATCTTGTGATGAAGGTGGGCCCTCCCTTCTCACAAGATTCCCTTGAACGAGAGGCTAGAGAAGGATACTCAAAGCAGTCTTATATTCATCTGTCGAAATATCACATTACAAATTGAAAGAATAGAATACATCATGCTTCTCTGGAGTTGCTTCAATACATCAAAACTTGGATATCTCGAATGGTGATTTCCTCTGATTTAAAGAGGAAATCCCTTCGATACAATCATTACAATGCATATCTGAATCCTATCCTAAGCCGGATCTTCTTTCTAAATCAGCATAGGATGTCCTAGTCTCACGCAACCGAATGCTATTACAAGAACTGAACGAGGTATTGCTGTTACGGCTGGTGTAACGGCTTCTTCTCATCGTTGCTGATGTTGTTTTAGCATCGCAATTCGCAGGCTGTTTCAGCCACGTGAATTGCGCTCTGACTACATTGACCGTCGACTATGGCGGCTTCCTTGTGTTTCAGCATCGTCGGTTCTGGAGGTTTCTTCTGTGTTTCAGCATCTGCAACTCTGGACTGTGTAATAGCTCCATGTTTCAGCATCTTGCAGCCTCGGACTGTGTAGCAGCTCCGTATTTCAGAATTTGTGACCTCGGACTGTGTAGCAGCTCGGTGTTTCAGCATCAGTTCTTTGTTTCAGCAACGGCGGCCTTGGACAGTTCTGTGTTTCAGCAATAGGCCTTGAATGCAAATCTGCAGTTTTGGACACTTATGCATTTCTAATCATTGGTTAAGTACGAGAGTGATGTAAAATATTATGCAAAATAGATTAAACGTATAGTAATGAGAAGGGACGTTGTATACCTTAGAGATGATCAGATAAAGTGATAGTGTGAGTCTAAATATAGGTGATCAGGAGTATAATGGTGGCAAAAAGTATAAGCAAAAAGGTGCATTGTGTGGTCCTAACAGTAGTCTCTGCTAACCTCAACATCATCCTTCTAATATCCTCGATCACTGCATCTAGCTGCTCCAGTGGATGGCTCTGTTCATGCAGTCTCCTCAGCTGCAAAAATTTTCAGCTCATGGGCAGATCACTGTAATCTCCCTTGCCTTCTTCATCAATTTCCAACTTCGCCTGTTGGATGTGCATGCCATGCACCTTCACCCTCTCTTCTAGGGCTTCAATCTACTCCCACAGATCAGCAAAGAAAATGTTGTCTGCTTCTTCTCCTTCTCCTGCTGCAAACTCCCCTGTTGCAGTCTTTTCAGCTTCCTGGCTGAAAATATTGAGCCATTCCTCGGAATGCTCATCATCCTCTTCTGCTTCTTCTGATGTCAGCTTCAGTGCTACAGCTTCTTCAGCTTCCTAGCTGAATATGTTGAGACACTCCTCAGAATGCTCATTTTCTGCTTCTGCTTGGGCAGTCTCAGATATCTTCTCCAATTCCTCTTTCCTGACAGTCACAACTGACTGTTCTGCTGCTATTGCTGCATCATTTGCAACACAGACTTCTGCCTCCTCCTAGGAAAATGGTAGGAATATCTGAATTCCTCCAATCATTAGAAGATCCCTCAGATCCTCCTCTTCTGTCAGCTGCACCTGTTGATCTAAATCCACCTTCTCTGTTAGCTCCTCGGGCTGATCAAAACTCACCTGCTCATCCCTGCCAACCTGGCAATATGGGATGCTTCCACTGCTCTCCTGGAAGACTATGAGATCAACCGATCCCATCTTCATCAGCAAACCTTGCTGAATTGAACTCACCTCTGAGTCCATGAGACCTTTAGACAGTCACGAATGCTCATCTCTGCCCACCTGGCAATATGAGATGCTTCCACTGCCCTCCTAGCAGTAGTCAAGATCCCGCAGTGACCTCATTTCATTGCCCAGTTGGCAATGTGAAATTCCCTAGCTATCCTCATGACAGTCTCTGAGATCCCGCAGTGATCTCATCTCGTTGCCCACCTGGAAAACTAGAATTTCTTCTCTGCCCTCCTGGCAGTGCTTGAGATCCTCAGCTGATCCCAATTCATTTTCTTCATCATTGAGACCTCTCCCAGTCTCTGGTTCACATATCTGAACCATCTCCTTAGGTCCGTCAAGGTTTTCATCATACCTCAACCATCCTTTTAACAGCCTTCGTTGTCTTATGACCATCAACTGCTTGAATGACCATTTTGTCTTCGGCTTCCTCATGGGCCATTCGCGCATCCATCTCGACCTCTTATCCTACCGCATCCTCAATTCGAGCTTTTCTATGTCTACCTTTAATTCATAGATCTCTTTATCCATTTCTGCAAGCTTTTCTGTCCTTCTCTTCTTCCCAGCATGCCTATGATCTTCAATAACCATGGTGTTGTCTCTGTTTGCTTTCCTAGCAAACCTGCTGCTATCACTCTGCACCAAGAGTGTTACCAACTTCATCTTCCTACAATCTCCCTGACTGCCTTCTTGATTGTTGCCTACCTGCAAACAATCGTCACAGAGTCTCCAGTGCTCTGTCTTCTTTTACCTTCTCATTCCTCTCTCTGCTTGAAATATACAAACAGAGTTCTAGCTCTGATACCACTTGATGCAGTAGAGAGACGACACGACCTCCACCTCGTCGCGCTCTCCTTCTCACAAGATCGATCAATTATTTCATGAGTTGAAGTGGCTCTTTGGACTCCCAATGGAATCTCTATGAAAACCTATTCCACAGGTCCTTTCTTCACCTGCACGGCCTTCTACACATGAACGCGCTCTTCCCCGACTCAGCTTTGGGTTTCGGGGTTTCGTCTTTTCTGATGTCAAGAGTTCTTGTCCTCTTGAATCCCCGATATCTGGTGAGCTCCTTTCAGCCTTAGCCCCTCCTAGCTATGCCCTGGTCCATGTGACCGCTTTCCATAAGACCGCAGCCTTATATTTCTTCTCGTCGGGGTTTCGGACTTTCAAGTGCCAAAATGAACTTGTCCTTAGGATCCACGATCCATCGAATCCTGACGTGCTCTTTATGCACTAGCTCTCCTAGCTAGGCTCCTAACCCATATGACCGTTATCCCCGTGACCACAGTCTTACCTCTCGTCGGGGTTTTTGGCTTCAAAATCTCGATGCGCTCCAATTCCCGTTAGCCCTCAAGGCTAAGCTCGTGGTCCACATGACCTCCTGTATATGACCACATTCATACCTCCCATCGGGGTTTCGGACTTTCCAATGTCCAAATACATATGTCCTCAAGATTCGTGATCCCTCAAATCCCGATTCTCTGCTATGCTGACAGCTGGCTTCCCCAATGGCACTTCCCTCCTTGTCGGGGTTTCGGACTTCGCGATTCCGAAATGCCCAAACCACTTGTCACTAGGATTCCCGATATCCCGATGACTGAAATGTCGATAGATGACTTCCTGTCGGGACTTTCCCCGATGACTCCGATTGCTGCCGCGTGTCCTCCTTTGATGGATGGTCCAGATCGCTCCTCGCGATTTCGAGACTTCTGATGTCCCGATTTTCATGACCTCAGGAACTCCGATTTCCCGAGTGCTGATATACCAATGTCTAGTGCCAGGATCTCCGGAATGGATGATCACATGACACATGTCCTCTCTCATATGGATGGCCCAGATTTGTGTCGGGGTTTTCAAAGTGGACTTACCCGATCTCCTGTCCATGGGAATGTTGATATCCCGACTCTCGATGCCTCGATCTCCGCCATGTGTCTCCACTAACGGATGGATCAAATCATTTCTTTCTATTTCAAGACTTGAAGTGTCTCAACTTTCTTGACCTTGAGAATCCCGATATCTCAAGTGTTGATATCCCGATAAGCCAACTCTTTCAGGACTTTCACCTTGGCGTGAGAAGGGTTAAACCCCATGCTCCTTCTGTCCGATCTGATGGCTGACGGGATTTTTGAAAGAGATCCAATGGCTCATGGTCTCCCCCTTATGTGCACTTCTCCTGCTCCTTCCTAGACGTAGAAAACAATGGTCCAGATCTCTTTTCTCCATCGATCCGACGGCTGCTATGCTCCCTCCTGAGATTGTGCACTTACTTCCCAACCTTGGGAGAATTCAAAAGCCAAAGGCCTCAACCTTTGCTCCTTTCTTCTCTGCGAGCTCCTTTGCTTGAGTTCTCGTTGTGCGTTCTCAATAACGATGTTCCTCCTGAGCTTTTACTCCCAAATCCTCAAAGGGTTCCTTGATTTCTGCACTCCTTGCAGAGCCCTCGCATGTAAAGTGTTATCTGTCCTGAGCTTCTCCTGTAGCTTCGACCTCCACAGAAACTCATCCTTGTTCTTTTCTCCCATAGATGGAGAATGCTTGGATGCCCTCCTGGATATCCTTCACTCCAGCAACCTCTTGTTGAGTTCTTCTGGGTATTCAGTAACCCCGCAAAGATCCCTTAGTGGATTCTTCCTCTAAATTCCATAACTCAAAGAGTTCTCTTCTCTCCTTTGTGTCTGTCTGCACACCGTCTCTATGCCCTCCTGGCAGAGTATCTTCCTCCAGAACTTCCAGCAGTTCTATCCTCCTGTGCACCTATGCACCCACTCAATGCCCACTTGACAGAGCTCTCAGAATCCTCAGTGATTCTGTCTCTTCTTCCTGAACTCACAGCAGAGTTCTTCTCAATGCACCACTGTGCATATGCTCAATGCCCACTTGGGAGAGCTCTCAGAATCCTCAGTGATTCTGATTCTTCTAAACTCACAGTAGAGTTCCTTCCTCTGTGCACTCCTTGCACTGGCTCAATGCCCACCTGGTAGAACTTCACAGAATCCTCAGTGATTCTGGCTTTTGTCTGAACTCACAACAGAGTTCCTCCAACTACACCTTGTGCCTGTGCTCAATGCCCACTTGGCAGAGCTTTATAGAACTCACAGATAAGTTTTGTCTACAACTGTGTCTCTCATACACAACCTTGCCTCCAAGGTATTCAGCAACCTTGAGGTCTTCTCCTGAGTTGTTAATTCGAGTTCTTGTGCCGCAACACGTCTTTGTCTAAACCCGCAGAATTCATAAGTGCATCCTCTATGCATGGCTCTCAGAACCCGCAACGTTCTGTAACACCCTCCTGGTGTGAAGCCTCAAAGACCTTCACCTGAAATCAAGCACACTCCTGCAAATGCACAACTACAGTATACATCTACAACATATAAAGAACACTCACAGACATCCATTCAACACACAGTAATGCAGGAAAAACTGCTTCTGTTTATATTAAAATGGAAAATGCCTATTTATACAAGGTGTTCCTGAGCACGGCCTGTAACAAGGTCTCAGCTCTTCTCTCTTCTACTCTCTACTTGTAGACTATCACACAACTCAACTTCTCCCTCGACTTACTACCAAAATGAGATACTAAAAATCTCTTTTACCTGAGGGGGCTCTTCAAGCTCTTCCCTCCAACCTACCTACCCTATTCAATTGCATTGAATGGGTTGTCTAGTCCGCTATCCGGATCTAGATCTCAGCCATACAAACATTAATGGCCGATCTACCTAATGCCTACACAAAGGCACGACTTCACAACTCACCAGCTTAAACATTAAAGTTACATTCAATTCAAATTTTAAATGAGGTTGTGCCTCTCTTCAGCTTTGAATGCATGCGATTGACGTGGCTGGCTGGATGACATGGAGAGATGCTCCTGCATCATTCTCCCCCTTAAAAGCAGCCTTATCCTCAAGGCTTGAGATGAGGAAATTGTTGCAGAATGGTAGATGGTTCCCAAGTGGCATCTGTTGGAGTTGTATCTTTCCACTGGACTAGCACTTCCTTTATGGTTCTCTGACGTAGGAGATGCTCACGCTGGTCCAAAACTACTTCTGGTTGTAGCCAAATGGATCCTTCTTCAGCTAACTCTGGAAGGTTGGTTTAAATTTGGCACTTAGCTCCAATCACCTTCTTTAAGCATGAAACATGAAAAATAGGATGTAGCTTCAAATGGTTGGGAAAAGCTATCTGATAGGGGACTTGTACCACACGCTTGAGGACGATATAAGGACCATAAAATTTGGGCGCTAGCTTCTGACAATGCTCGGCCTTGAAGGAATTTTGCTTGTAAGGTTGCAGTCAAAGAAAAACCTGATCCCCTTCTGCAAATTGACATTCAGAGCGACCTTGATCTGCTTGTTGCTTTATGCGATTCTGTGCCATGACCAAATTCTCTTTGAGGGTACGGAGAATATCCTCTCTAGCTGTAAGTGTTAGCTCAACCACCTAGACTTTCGAGGCACCCAGTAAGTATGAGAGAACTGAAGGTGGCTTCTATCCATATATCGCTTCAAAAGGAGTCATGCATGTAGCTGTATGGTATGAAGTGTTGTACCACCATTCAGCTAGGGGTAGCCATTGAGCCCACTGATTTTGCTTTTCCGAGGCAAAAAACCTCAAATATGTTTCCAAACACTTGTGGACAAATTTCATTTGGCCATCAGTCTGGGGATGATAAGCTGTGTTGAAGTGCAATTATGTGCCTTGTATCTTGAATAGTTCTTGCCAAAAATTGTTTGTGAAAGTTGGGTTGCAATCATAAACAATAGAGTGTGGCATGCCATGAAGCTTGAAGACCTGATCCATGAAGATTTGAGCCACCATGGATGTTGTAAACGGGTGTTGAAGGGCGCAAAAATGAGCATACTTGGAAAGGCGACCAACAACCACCATGATGACGTATTTATTTCCTGATTTGGGTAAGCCGGTAATAAAATCCATAGAGATATCCTTCCAAATAGAAAGTGGAATCGGGATCAGTTGTAGTGTGCCTGGTGATTTGACTGTTTCTCCATTGTTGCATTGACACACGTCAGATTCAGATACAAAATTATGAATGTCCTGTTTCATGCCATCCCAGAAAAAGGAATGTTTGACCCTGTCATAGGTTTTGGTGAACCCAGAGTGCCCTGTTGTGGGTGTAGCATGAAGCTCAAAAAGTACCATGGATTTAAGCTTTGATTGTTTACTTAAATACAAATGGCCTTTGTATCTAATTTCCTCATGGAGCCAAGAGTACCCTGGGGAAACTGGAGCATTTGGACTGCAATTGCTGGATCAACTGTGAACTTTTGGGATCTTGTAGCCATTCCTGGCAAACAGCTTGGAGCCAATTTGGTACAATGAATGAAAGAGAAAAAAGGGATCCTTCATCTTCATATTTTTGGGAAAGTGCATCCATAGCCACATTGTATTTTCCTTTCTTATAAATGATCTCATAATCATATCCAAAGAGTTTAGTCACCCATTTTTGTTATTCTGGGGAGGAAATTCGTTGTTCCAGAAAATACTTGAGGCTTTGATGGTCTGTCTTAATTTGGAACCATTTCCCCAATAGATAAGGATGCCACAGATTCACAACATGCAAAATAGCCAACATTTCCTTTTCATAGATGGATTTGCCCAGATTTCTTTCAGATATTTTCTTCCTGGTAAAGGCCAAAGGTTGACCCTCTTGCATAAGGACAACACCAATTCCTTTCCCTAAGGCATCACATTCCAACACAAAGGTCTTTGTGAAATCGGGAAGGGCGAGGACTGGAGTGATGCACATGGCCATCTTCAAGGTTTGAAAATTTTGAGTAGTGGCTAGAGTCTAAGTGAAAGAGTTCTTTTTTAGGAGAGTAGTGAGAGGTGTTGCAATCTTCCCATAATTCTTAACAAACTTGCGATAATACCATGTTAAGCCTAGAAATCCACGTAAGCTCTTAAGAGTCTTTGGGTAAGGCCAATATTGCATAGCTTCAATCATTTTAGGATCCACCCTAACGCCATCTTTGCCAACCAGATGACCCAAGTATTCTACTTCTGAGGTGCCAAAAGGAAATTTAGACTATTTCAGGAAAAGTTGGTGCTGAGAGAGTAGATGCAGAACTCGATCCACATGAGAAAGATGGTTTGTCCAAGTTTTTCTATAGATGAGGATATCATCAAAGAAAACTAAGACAAAATGGCAGAGAAAAGGATAGAAGACATGTTTCATGAGGCTTTGGAAGGTGGAGGGGGCATTACACAAGCCAACGGGCATGACCAAAAACTCATAGTGGCCCTCATGAGTTCTAAAGGTAGTCTTGGGGATATCTTCCTCTTTCATATGTATCTGGTGGTAGCCCGAATGAAGATATAGTTTAGTGAAGAATTGGGTACCACCCAATTCATCCAGGAGGTCATCAATGACAGGAATTGGGAATTTGTCTTTGATGGTAAGTTTGTTGAGGGCACGAAAGTCAGGACACATTCGCCAAGAACTTTCTTTCTTCAGGACCATGACCATAGGAGATGAATAGGGTCTCGTACTAGGGCGGATAACGCCTGCATTAAGGAGTTCCTAGACCGTTTTCTCAATTTCATTTTTTTGGGAAAAGGGGTGACGATACAGATGGATATTGGGAGGAAGGCTTCCTGGTACAAGGGGAATGGAATGATCATGAACACCATAGGAAGGAGGGATGCCTTGGGGAGTGGAAAAGACCAATTGATGTTTAGAAAGGATGGCTTGAAGGTCATGTGGTACCAAGGGTGTCACTGTTGCTCGTATGGCATGGAGTTGGGCGATAACACTAGAATGACCCTTTTTGAGCATCTTTTCCATGCAATGGGAACTAATGATCTGAGGTGACGGTGATGCCTTGGAACTTATACTGGTGGCCCTCCTGGTCGAATTGCATGGTTAAGTCTTTAAAATTTATGAGAATGGGACCCAAAGTCCTTAGCCAATCTGCACCCATCACAATGTCACAACCTCCCATGTCGATAGAAAACATATGGGATTTCAGGTGGTAGTCACCAATTTAGAGACACAAATTTTCACAATGCCCTCCACATTTCATGGAACCACCATTGGCAATCATGATTTGGAAATTATTGACGGCATGGATGTAGTAATGAGTTTCTTAGGCAATGCGGTGATGAATAAAATTATGGGTGTTGCCACTATCAACCAGAATAATGACCTTCTAATGCTTGATGTAACCGATTAGCTTGAGGGTTTGGGGAGCGGAGAATCCAGTGAGAGAATTGAGGGAAATGACTGGTTCTACTTCGGGAGGGTCTGAGGGAGGGGTTATGTAAGTGGATTTAGGTGATTCAGACATAAAGGGAGTTTCTTCATCTTCTTTCGAAATATCCTTGGAGATGGCCATAAAAATATTTTGTTCTTTACACTTGTGGCCTGGGAAATATTTGTCATCACAGTTATAACAAAGGCCTTTGACTTGGCATTTATCCATTTCAGCCCGGGTCAATTTTTGGATCTTTAGTGGAGCAGAGGGAGTAGTGGGATTTACTGGTTTAGGGCGAGGGATGAAGGAGGGTTTGTGGTTTTGAGAAGATACAACCTGTTGTGCTTCTTTATCTCTTTTGGTAGCCTCCACCCAACTCTCAGGCCAAGCCATGAGGACATGGGCCTAAATTTCATCCTTGAGGTCGCTGATAAAACACTCTCGGAAAAAGGCATCAAACATGCCCTTTGTTCTAAAATCTAGGTGCTCAAAGGTAGCTATAAAGTCTTCCACTGTTCCTAATTATTTCATCTTTGTCAAACGACCCAAATGGTTGGTGTCACTGTCAAAGCGTTCATAAAGCTCTACCACAAATTGTGTCCAAGCAATATACCCTTGATGAAAAAAAATTCTCCATTGCCACCATTGCCAACGTCCTTGATCAAGATGAAAAACACCATACTGGAGTTTGGCCAAGTCATATGTAATGTTGTATAAAGAGAAGTAATGTTCCATTTGGGTTACCCAACCAGTGGGGTCCAAACCATCAAATTTGGTCACATCCACCAGTGGAAGGCGTAGGTCACATTGAAAGTGATGGTTCTGCAAGGTATGGGAATGAGAGGAATGGCCACCTTCAATATGTGGGGGTGAGGAGGAGGAAGGGTTATCTGTAGGGATATGTAGTTTGGTGCAGAGTGCTGAAAATACTGATTCAATCTGGCTGGTGAGGTCTTGTTTGATTTCTCCCATTGAGGATTGCATGGTTGTATTGATGGCGACAACATTGACACTGAGTTGTTTCACTTCTTGTTGGGTCTCAATGAGACCAAATTGCAAGGTGTTGAAGTGAGCTTCCAAGTCTTGGTTACGAGTATGGGCCATGAGGATGGGGGAACTGAAAAGGGGTGGGCGGGGTAAAAACAAAATTCCGAAATAATGATATGGATGAATGTGAAAAGGGTGAAGAGATGAATCTAATGGAATAGGTCTGAAATAATGGTGAAACAATTTCCCGACTTTTTTTTTTTTACGGAGTTATACTCTGGTCTGAAGAATACTATAGAGAGGAAATGCCCAAATGCTTAACCAGAAAGAAATGTTTATTTACTTGGCAACCTGAACACAGTTGTGTGGCAATAGATCTTGTCTGTTTTAATTTGTTTATGTTTATGTCCCCAAGGGATAGGTATTCAAGGGTTCTACAGACAAGGGTTTTCCCTGTGTTATATCTCTCTGATATATGTGCGGGGTCCAACAGTAGTACTTGGCCCAATATCTCGGGGAACTAACTAAGGAGGATAGACCATACCCTTAGCCGTACTACCCGACTACCCAGGTACTAGAGAGTATCTTCCTGAGTGTTGTTCTCGGTGACACTATAGCAATCAGGCGGCCGATCGGTTTATCTAAAGAGGGCTTCAGGTAATCTAGGTCGATCTGTACATAGGTGTTGTCTGATGCGCTACCACTCGAAGGGGTACCAACAAGGATTACAAGGGTGGCCAACAGATGTACGCTTAAGTACCACTTGTATTTCCTACGTGTATGAATCCCTCAACCCCGGGTTTATGCATGTAACGACAGATCTCTATGGCTTAAAGACGTCAAAATATGTCTCTACCTTGAAAAAAAATTTAACACACACTTTCTGTCGAGGAAAGTGTTCTAATACCACTTGTAATATACCAAATATAAATTGTATGAAGAATAGAAATAAAATGCTAGTAATGGCATAATAATAGCAATATAACTAGAATATTCACCACAATAACACTGAAATGATATAAGAATAACAAAAGAAATAACACTTTGAATCTGAAAGCAATGTTCACGGGCCTCTTCGAGGGGGAAACCTCCAATTGAGCAGAGCTCTAATACAATAATATCCAAGTTAGGGTTCTCATACCCTCGACTCATATTTATACTAAAAAGAAACATCTAGAGGAAGATCCTTCTAGAAGTGGAAGCTTCTATTAGGTCTTCTTACATCTGCCTTATTCTATTTTATTGAAAGGCCTTATTAATATTGACCTTTATTACATCCGAATATATTGTTCTACCTATGTGTGGGTTAGGACCCTAACAGTTGTCGTACATGCAAATTAGGGATTTTGAAGGTGAATCTTTTCATCCCCAAAACCATCTTGAAAAGTGCACCCTCCATCAAGGATTACTTTGGCATCATGAATGCACCTTTTCAGTGTGTGGATCTCTTGGAAAGTGAAACCCTAGTTTCACAAAAGTACTAGAAGTACCAGAAAACCAGTGAACCAGAGGTACTAGAAGTACCAGAGGTACTAGAAGTACCAGAGGTACTAGAAGTACCAGAGGTACCAGAAAACCAGAAGCACCAGTCTAGAAATACGCAGATCAAGTTTGGAAGGGTAAAAGTTGGATTTTCTCAGATCCAAGCACACCAGGCTACTGACCTCAGCCAAGCGCATCTCCTGGTAAGTTCAAAATTTGATTTTGAGCACTTTCATTTTTTGGGTCATTTTTCTAGCTCCGGGTAAAAGATGTCTGCAAGCATGAAGCTTGCTGACAAAATGGAAGGCGTGGAAAACTTTCATGCCTAGAAGTATAGGATCGGCCTGATCCTTGCAGAGAATGACCTAGCAATATTCATCAAAGAAAGCAAAGCATCAAAAGGACACAATCAAGGCCCAAAGAATCATTGCAGATTCAATCAAAGACCACCTGATTCCTTATGTGTCATCAAAGAACACTCTGAATGAAATGTTTGATGCCCTAAGTAGACTGTACGAAGGAAAGAACATAAACCAGAAGATGAATCTAAGAACTCAACTAAAGAATACGAGGATGCAGAAAGGAGAAACGATCCAAGAACATTTCTCTAGAATTTCAGAATTCAAACAATAGTTAGAAGCAATTGGAGACACCATAGATGAAGATGAGCTCATAATGACGGACCTAAATGGTCTCACAAGACCTTGGGATGTATTCATCCAAACGATATGTGCCAAAACGGAGAAACTAAAGTTTGATAGTCTATGGGAAGAATGCATCCAAGAAGAAACAAGAGTAGCTAATTGTGAAGCACTACTAGCAAGAGATGATGATCAAGCCCTAACTACTCACACCAAAAGAGGAAGCAAGAAACCCTACTTCCATAAGGAGACTCATAAAGAGCCTCAACCGCCAAACAGATTCAATAATAAAGAATCTCATCAAAGGAGATTTCAGAAGAGAGGACAACGAAGGGAAAGAGACTACTCATCTGTAAAATGCTATCATTGTGACAAGATGGGACACATTGTGAAATTTTGTCCAACCAGAAGAGAAGAAAACAAGAGGAAACATAAGAGGCACCATTCCCATGCAGTTGAAGATGAAGAGCCACCTACAAAGATGATAAGAGAATAGATCAAAGACTATATATTAATCTCATCCCTCTTAGGATCAGTAACACATGGAGAGGACATGTGGCTCATTGATAGTGGTGCCTCCAAGCACATGACAGGTCAGAAAAACATTCTCTCTTGTGTTTCAGAAAAGAAATTTTCTCAGAAAGTGACACTTGGAGATAATTAAAAATGAAGGATGTACTATATGTACCAGGTTTGAAAAAGAACCTACTCTCCATTTCAGCTTTAGAAACGAAAGGCTACAGAGTTTCCTTTATAGATGGAGAAGTTCTTATGTGGGATAAAGGAGAAACTATAAATGAAGCAATCATCATTGGAAATGAAGAAAATGGCTTCTATAGACTAAAGGGTCACTGAGAAACTTCCATGGCCCACACCATTGAAAACTCATGTGAACTTTGGCATAGAATATTAGCTCACATCAACTACAAGGCACTACCATACATATGCAAAGCGGTCACAGGTTTACTAGAAATTAAGGTCGACCATGAAGGCATATGCATTGGATGCGCACAAGGCAAGAACATCAAGAACCCTTTTTTGAAGAGAGACAATAAAGTAGAAGGAGTCTTAGAACTCATTCATTCATATGTGTGTGGCCCAATGCCATCGGCCTCCATTAGCAGGTATGTATACTATGTATCATTCATTGATGATTATTCTCGTAAGACCTAGGTATATCTCTTGAAATCTAAAGATAAAGTGTTCAGCAAGTTCAAGGAATTCAAAGCCTTGATAGAGAATCTTTCTAAAATAAATATTAAGATACTCAGGTCAGATAATGGAGGAGAATACACCTCAAAAGAGTTCGTGAACTTCTGCAGAGATTTTGGGATCAAGAGGGAAATCACTACTCCCTACAATCCCCAACAAACGATGTAGCTGAACGAAAGAATAGAATGATAATGGAAGTTGTGAAGACTATGATCCATGATCAATATCTTCTTATGTGCTTATGGGAAGAAGCAACAATGACGGTTGTTTATGTGCAAAACCGATTATCCCATAGTGCACTTGGGTTCAATACCTCGGAAGAGATGTTCACTAGAAAGAAGCCATAGGTAAGCCATCTCAAAATATTTGGCTGCCCAGTATTTATTCATATACCGAAAGAGAAGAGAAACAAGTTGGAACCTTCAAGAAAGAAGGGAATATTTGTGGG
>JZKD02S1140167.1:0-14307 GCA_000966675.3 Picea glauca | reverse complement strand
AACTCCAACCCATGGATACTGCAAGAGATATAATGGCTCAGGTAGAGGTATATCTGGTTACTGGAACAAGTTGTCATCATAGTCTTCTCCCTCCTTCTGGGAGAACCCTCTAGCCCTAAATATCGCCTTGTATCTATCAATGCTTTCATTTATAAGTCTTTTTCACAATTTCTCACATACATTGTTCTTCATCACAAATTCCTTCTTCAATGTTGGAGTCCATGGAATCTTCTATAGATTCCATGTCCTTCCTTACTTAAGGTTCCAACTTCTTCTTTTAGCCATAGGAACATAAATGTAGATGGACAACCAAGGATATTCAAGGCTTCTTTTCGAAGAAGACTTCTTCTTGAGTCAAGTTGAATATGTGCTTCTTATCATGGCTACTACTTTAAATGAAGAACATAGATAGATACTTCATAGTATTCATGGATTCTTCAATGGATCATATTATTGGGGATTAGCTCCCTCCTAATCCCAACTTCATGCCTTAATGAGAAATATGCATTCGCTTCTTTTGGAATTCTGTAATCATCTCCCTCCATCTGAGAGAGTCCATGCTTTCATCTGCATCCTTCTTTCTTTCTGCGTCTGACTCCCTTTGAGCCTCTTTAAATTTGTTTATGTTTGTTCTAATTGTTGTCCATATGGTAGTTGTTGCAAGCATTGTTCATCCTTATAAACTTCTTCTATGACAAATTCCACAAAGATCGTTCATCAAACATATTTCACAAGGGTACCTGCCTATAACAAGAAAAACAAGAGAAAACGAGAAATATCTCTCTAGAGGAGATGTTAGTTCATCTTGTAAACAAGTAAAATAAGCATTTATATCCATGGTATTCATATGCATTCAAGTATTCATTAGACCTAGCAATAATAGAACCTTTCAAAGACTACTTTCACAATTTGTAATGTAGCAACTATCACCCTTGATATATACAAATTTGAAGCTTAACAATTTAATCAAACATGGAACCTGAAGCCTCAACTGTTATGCAAGGTGTACTTGTTTCTCTGAATGCATTGAATCCAAGATTACAGCTTGGACAAGGTCTTTAATACTTTCCCTGCAAACACACTCATGTCTTGCTAGATGATATAACTTGGATAGCATATACAAGTGCATACCTTTGAAGTCTTGTATCATTTTCCAACTTGTCTTCCAATCTAAAACTATATACCATTTTGACAAGAGGATATTAGAAACTGAATTAGAAGATTAAGGATTAGGACAAGCTAGAAACTCCAAAATTTCAACTTTTACAACAAAATCAATTTGACCAGAAGTCAACCTTTGATTTTTGAATTTGACCAATCAACCTTTGAAATTGACCAGTCAAACATTGATTTTGACAAATCAAACTTTGACTTTGACCAAAAATTCAAACCTAACATTTTTTCCAGCTGAGGGTACCAAGAGGTGCACTATGTTAGGGTGCACTAGGATGACAAGGAATTAGGTTAAATGCTTCATCATAAGTGTTTGAAGAGAAGGGTTAGGGTTTGTTGTAGCTGCATAATTAGAAAACCTAGCTACAGTTTTAACTGGTGCCATAATGAGCTTAACAATTAACTTACCAATCTATCTTCGAGTGGTTAGACTGATTGAATATGGCGTGGGCCCATAACCTGTTAGAATAAAAGAGATGTGCTCATTTTTCCATAGACAATATCGCAATATTGTCACCCAACCATAGGCATGCAACCACCCCCGAGCACCATAACCTTGACAGATAGAATGATTCTGAAAGCAGTACCAGACCCAACAGATAACCAAGAGATAATTTATCTCTCTTTCTCCAAGAATAACGCACCAAATAGAAAGTCTGTAAACCAGAAACCAAGACCAAAAACCCAATGACAGTAGCTACACCTGGACTCCTTCTCCAAACTTGCACACCACTTGTGTTGTGTGAGTTGTGAGTGAGTGAATGACCAGATGATCTCAAGCGCCCTCTATTTATAGTTCTCTTTTTCACTTTTCCAAGACGACTTCTTCTTTTAGAGGATAACAATTAAATATTAATTTTTTTATTGAGTCGACATGTCTTCTATGTTTTCTCTAGCTTCTGAAACATTCTAATATGGTCAGAGGTTATACATGGAGGTTAATACCTCCCACAGCTACCATAATATCAACAGCTTGTATATTACTTATAGATTTCTAGCTGTATATTATAGTTGTGTAACTACATTACTGGTAACGTAGACTATGTAATCCCATAGATTACAAAACTATTCCTTGACTTGATGCTTATGTGGCATAATTCCTTAGGATGTTGGAGACCTATGTGGTTTCGTGGCTTCTTCATTAATTTTTCGGTTTCTTCCTTGGAAATAAGACCCACTTGGAGGAGTAACATTAGCCATCTTTTTGGAGGATAATTGGCCCTAGATATAATGGGGACACTTGGTTTATTTATGGAGGTTTGTGCTTGACTTGAGGATTCATAGGTTGTGGAGTAATCATGTAGGTGTGGTGGACCTAAATGCACACATGGATTAGGAGGGAAAGTTGGAGTATTGGATCATTTCAGATGAGGATCATTGGACACTTCTCATGGAGCACTCACCTTGGGACTCTTTATTGTTGTACATGCATGCCTTGGATTTTGGCATGTGTCACTTAGAATTGGATCACTTCACATGTGGGCCTAATATCTATTGTTTAGTTAGGTTATTTTTTGTGGATAAATTCCACATTATTATTGGCTTCCCTCATCTTTCATATAAATATAGGGAGGATATTAAATATTTTTTGTTCATCCATTCACTCACACAATTGTATTGGAGATGTAAGAGCTAGAGAGCTAAAGCGAATTAGTCTCTTTCATTGCACTTTTCTTTATTGTACTTTGATTTCTTTGTATTGAGCATTATTGTGCTTGAGGTGAATCAAGAAGAAGAGTAGGGATAGGGTTTTCCCTAAGAAGAAAAAGAATATTAGGGTTTTGGAGAAACCCTAAAGGAGTAAGGGTATGTATTTTTGCAGTTCTTGTGAGAGAAAAATGCTGGGGTTTTGTAGCATTTGGAAACCCTAGTACTAATTGGAGTGCTTGTGTGGAGAAGATAGAGGGAACCTATATTGTACACTTTTGTGATGCAAGTGTAGGTGCCAAAGAGGACTTGTCAGTGTGTATGCTAGCTTGTTGTGGAGTTTTGGTGGAGTGACCAAGTTTTGTTGGGAGTGATTCCTAGCAAAAAGGATTTGGTGTCCAATGTTTTCTTATTGTTTTCCTAGCTAGGGTGTAAGGAGCGAGACTTGCACCAACTTTTATTAATTTGTTGGTATATACTTGTAACTCCATCATGTGTGTGTGAGAGAGAGAAACATTAGAAACTCCTCATACATCATGAGAACATAAGTTGAAAATCAAACATGTAAGTATGTAATTTTCAGGTAGAGGGAGAAAGAGATAGAATCATGACATGCTACCCAAAAATTACTTACTTACATATTTGATTTTCAACATTTTCATGATGTATGAGGAGTCTCTAATGTTCATTATGCATGCATATTTGACATAATATTGAGTAAATTGTGTTAAGTGATTTAACAAACATATAGAACCTAAGGGGAAAGATTTAGGGTTGTAATAATAATAAGCATTTTTAGATATGGTATATGCTTGGAAAATTTTCCTTAAGGGATGGAAACCTTGTTCCATTGAAGTACACATGTTCTATATTTATTTTCTTGGAATATCTTGTGATTTATTGCATGTTGCAATAATTTATATTTTACATTCAACCCTAATGATGAAATTTCAAAAAAAATAAATCTAGGAAACCTTAAAATTGAGGTGAAATTTTTGAATTTACATTAATTGTAAAGGAATTGAAATTTCTACATTTTATTTTAACAAAATATTATATATATATATAATAAAATTTTCTTCATTATTTATGAAGATGGGAACCTTAGAAGTTGCATTCCTAGTATAATAG
Source organism: Picea glauca (assembly GCA_000966675.3). Lineage (NCBI taxonomy): Eukaryota > Viridiplantae > Streptophyta > Pinopsida > Pinales > Pinaceae > Picea > Picea glauca. The sequence goes on along the minus strand of JZKD02S1140167.1, from coordinate 10,356 downwards.
AATTTTCTTCATTATTTATGAAGATAGGGACATTAGAAGTTGCATTCCTAGTTTATAACAAGAGTATATAGGTTAAGAAAAATGTGGACGTTTTTGATCATTTATATGCATAAAAAAGATTGAAGTTACATCTACATTGTATACCGAGAGTATATATGATTAAAAAGTGTTAACAATTAATTTATTAATGCTTTAAGTAAAAGCATGTCAATCTTTTCATGTTATGGGTAGCAACGTAGTTACCATCTTTGATTTATTGTTACCAAATAAAATATATTGCAAGTTGAAATCTTGGGTATTGGAAAGTGACATCTATTGTATGGAAATCAACATTTTTAGTATTATAAACTAATATTTTAGTATTAGAAATTAATATTTATAATAAACTAAATTTAGGATGGCTTGGAATGAAATTAGTCTAAATTTAATGAAATGGGGTTATTTTATTTGAATGTATAATCATTAACACCAACTTATATACAACATAAGTATAAGATAACTTAGCATAACTCAACACAATATAACTCATTTGATGTTTATGATGCATGATGCATAAGGAGATTGTCTATGTGGCCTCATCCAATTACAAGCACCTCTACATCAACACAAAATCAAGTCAACAAAGAAACACACTTCATTGGGAGAATACATAATATTTAGTAGATCGTGTTAATGATCTATTCTACAACAAATCTAGGAGAAGTATCAATGGTCTCATGAAAAATACATCATCCCATACAAATTTGCAATTGGGGACGAGGGTTGGATCCATACCCAAATGGAAAGTTTCAAAAGTCTGCATCATAAACTTAGGAAATTATGATACAATCCATGCACCATCATCGATTATCGTGGAAATAAATATCTTTAATCTTGATGTTCCACCATACCTTAAGAGAAATCCAATATTCAATTAGTTGTTATAGCCTTACAAGCCTCTAATTATTAAGTAAATGACCACGTAACTTTAGCTTGCAATTGAGATGCACCTAGATTTCAATGCATTGGCCCCTTATGATTGAGACATTGAGAGGATGTTGTGGCATGCTTTCTATAAACTACTAAAATCTATAAAATTGTCAAAGTAGGCCAATTTCTTGCAAAAGAGGAGTATTTCACACTTACAATGTGTGAGAAAAGTTTCCACGTCTATCATGTAAAACCATCCAATTTTTTCTTTAGAGGATAATTTTATCATAATGGGGACTTACACTTCTATCTCTCATGTAATGCAAAGTAGTACTACCTAGAGGCATAATTGATTGGTTCATAACCACACTTTTACTACACACTAGGCCTCTTACATACTTCACTGTGTCTAGCTTTTAGAAGTACTCTTCATAATACTAAGTCTTGCCACAATGCTCATTCCTCATTGTGTTTGATCCCTTATTGAAACCATTACCTAATCACTAATGCACAAATGATATAACACTAGTGTAAAAATACACTTGGGAATATCACATCCACCTTAGTAATAACTCATTATTCCATCTCAATAAGTCATAGCTCAAAGGTTAAGTGGAACTAACAAGCTAAGTGGTTAAAATTTACAAAATCAATTTATGTAATTCAATAGTCCACCTTAGCAATAATTCATTATTCCATCATAGCTCAAAGGTTAAATGGAACTAACAAGCTAAGTGATCAAAATTTACAAAGTCAATTTAAATTACATAGGGAAAATGAAGAAAAAAAAACACTGTTTGTTAAACAAGTTTGCCCAAAAACTCAAAATCCTCATTCAAGAGAGTCTGATGCATGCCCTATATCTCAACACTATATTGAACCAAATGGGAATGTTAATTTATAAGGAATAAGTTTTTCACATAGAAAAGATCAAGAGAGTCTTGATGCATGCACTATATCTCAACACTATAATGAACCAAATGGGAATGTTAATTTATAAGGTATAACTTTTTCACATAGAAAAGATCAAGAAAGTCTCGATACATGCCCTATATCTCAACACTACAATGAACCAAATGGGAATGCTAATTTATAAGGCATAACTTTTTCACATAGAAAAGACCAAGAGAATCTTGATGCATGCCTTATATCTCAACACTATAATGAACCAAATGGGAATGTTAATTTATAAGGCATAACTTTTTCACATAGAAAAGACCAAGAGAGTCTTGATGCATGTCCTATATCTCAACACTATAATGAACCAAATGGAAATGTTAATTTATAAGGCATAACTTTTTCACATAGAAAAGACCAAGAGAGTCTTGATGCTTGTCTATATCTCAACACTATAATGAAGCAAATGAAAAGGTTAATTTATAAGACATAACTTTTTCATATAGAAAAGACCAAGAAAGTCTTGATGCATGCCCTATATCTCAACACTATAATAAACCAAATGGGAAGGTTAATTTATAAGGCATAACTTTTTCACATAGAAAAGACCAAAAATATCTTGATGCATGCCCTATATCTCAACACTATAATAAACCAAATGGGAATGTTAATTTATAAGGCATAACTTTTTCACATAGAAAAGACCAAAAGAATCTTGATGCATGCCTATATCTCAACACTATAATGAACCAAATGGCAAGGTTAATTTATAAGGCATAACTTTTTCACATAGAAAAGACCAAAAAAGTTTTGATGCATGCCCTATATCTCAACACTATAATAAACCAAATGAGAATATTAATATATTTGACATAACTTTTTCACATAGTCTTGATGCATGCCCTATATTTCAATACTATAATGAACCAAATGGGAATGTAAATTTATAAGGAATAATTTTTTCACATTAAAAAAACGATGATGGATTCTCTGCAACCCAAGATCACTTTTTTCTCTTTTGCCGATGAGAATCTTAATCAGCCCAGAATTTACAGTTTTTTTCCCGTGTTTTTGGATAAGAATGCGTGATACACAATCTCTTTCAAAACCTTGAGTTTTTGCACTTCCCTTTGCTCTGTTCTAGATCCTATACCCCTTCCGGTTCGATAGCCAGAATACTCACTAGGCACATATACAGAGACATATAAGGTATCAAATCCAGTGCATCCTGATCCACTATAGGCAAAGACATAGAATGAAATCGCTCACCTGAGGAAGGAGGGTGAGGAATGAAATCGCTCACCAGAGGAAGGAGGGTGAGGAATGAAATCGCTTGTCCGCAGAGGGTAAGGAAGTGATAGACAGAGATAAGGATGCGGTGGTTAGTCGTATCCGGGAGGGAGTTCAATCTATTCTCGAACGGATAATAATGGTTAATATAAACGTTAATGAGCCCAGAATTTACAGTTTTTTCCCATCTTTTTGGATCAAGAATGCGTGATACACAATCTCTTTCAAAATTTTGAGTTTTCGGACTAGAACGGATAATTTTCGGACTTGAACGGATAATAATGGTTAATATAGTTCAAAATCTTGACATGATTTCGTTACTTACTTTGGTAGTTTAGGTTTTATCGAAGAGAAAAAACTAAAGAAATAACGGAAGGCAAAAGCCAGAAAAGAAAATTCGTAGGAATCAAACAAATACAAAAGTTAAAAATATGCTGCACACGAATTCTGAAATTTGTAAGGATTATAACGTTTCAGATGATTGTTTGTTGACAAGATACTATAGAAACTCCATTCAAAGTCTCAATCTTAAAAATGAATTGTACACATATTTCTCTCACCTGAGCTATCATCAGAGTACTCGCTTCTCTTGGTGCAATGAGATTCAATGTACTGAGAAAACGATCCAACCCAATAGCACCCGAAGATACCTCCGACAAACAGAGATCTGAGTTTGAAGTCTCAATCTTAAAAATAAATTGTACACAGATTTCTCTCACCTGAGCTGTAAGAGTACTCGCTTCTCTTGGTGCAATGATATTCAATGTACTGATAAAACGAACCAACCCAAAAGCACCTGAAGATACCTCCGACAAACTGAGATCTGAGTTCAGAGAACGAACCACATCGCCAAGAATCACCACAACCGGTTCAGAGAGACCGGCGGGCCAAGATTGGGCCCTCTAACCTTCAACTCAATCATTGTAGCAACCGAAGATACAATACGGAGGACAAATAGTTGTTCTACTTAAATCTGGTGTGTGGCAAGCGGTGGAGGAATATATTGCTGTGCCTGAGGTGACGAGACTGATAGCGGTGCGATTGGGTAGGTGATTATGTGATTCTCCCTCCATGTTATGGGATGAAAAAAGAATCAGAACTGTGACAATCGTAGGCGATTACCATCGTTTTGTCCTTTTTCTTGTTTGCAATGAGTATCTTCTTCATATGAGGTGGAGGTGGTCCATTTTCTTAGTTACGCCCATGATTAAGGCGACGGTACCGTCAGATACTAGATCCGATGACCCCACATTGATATCGCCCAAATGTGATAGTTGCACTTCATTAAGGTGCTATACAACAAGTCGATTAGATCGCACCACCTATGATCGAATTGAAAGTTCAGAACGGTACAGATATTTCCCAGGTCAACTGAGAGTCACATGGTGCAGACAGTACTCGTTACTTGCCCTGTCGCTTCAACCCATCGCCAAGTGCGATGGTTGGCCGCATGAACGGTATTGAAGTCAATGCTTTAGGAGTGCTTCAAATGGACAGGGGATGTGATCGCGAGGTCATGATCAAATCTCGGCAAGTGATTTAACGTTCACTAGGTTAACAATGGCTTATGACACATATTGGGCTTATGACACATATTTCCTAGCACATTGATTTTTGTATTTCAGTTTTCTTTCTATTCAATTTGATGATGAGCGTTTCCAATTTCTCCACTGTCCTTCAATTTCTTCATTGTCCTTTGGTTGATTAAATTATTTCAAGAGTTTTACACTGATTTCTGCATTTCAGTCTTTTCCCTGTTCAATTTGATGATGAGGGCTTCCAATTTCTCCACTGTCCTTCAATTTCTTCATTGTCCTCTGGTTGATTAAATTATACCAAGAGTTTTACACTGATATCTGCATTTCAGCCTTTTTCTTGTTCAATTTGATGATGAGGGCCTCCAATTTCTTCACTGTCATCCTTTGACTGATTAAATTATCCCAAGAGCCTCACACACTGATTTCTGCATTTCAGTCTTCTTCAGAGCCTCACACACTGATTTCTGCATTTCAGTCTTCTTCAGAGCTTCACACACTGATTTCTGCATATTTCAGTCTTCTTCGTGTTCAATTTCATGATAAGTGCCTCCAATTTCTCCACTGTCCTCTCGCTGATTAAATTATCCCAAGAGCCTCACACACTGATTTCTGCATTTCAGCCTTCTTGTGTTCAATTTGATGATGAGCGCCTCTAATTTCTCCACTGTCTTCTGGCTGATTAAATTATCCCAAGAGCTAGCTGTCAAAATACTTACATTTGTCAAGATACTTCCATAGTTGTCCCTACTTTCATTTATATAAAACAATAATTGAAAAGTCTTTTTAAAATAAATAAAACTTATAAGAATGATGCATGGAAAGGGTTTACATCTTCATTTTCAAACTAGGTCAGACAAAGTTGATGAAAATATTAGGATGCGCTATGCAATACGTAGTTGGTTGGTTGTGAGATGATTATAGTTGTTTATATGACTTTTCTCTATCCTCTATGTCTCTTGTGTATGTTTCTTGTGTTTGTGTATGTAAATAAAATGGTCATAATAAGAGTTGGATACACCTATCTTGTGGCATCTTGGAATATATTCTATACATCTAATATCCATGTATCACACATTGGTTGGGAAGGACTAGCCTACCACAACTAATAAGCCTCATATACCATGATTATTATGCCAACAAGAGTGCCCATAGAGATAATGCCCACCCTACTAACATTATGGTTAATTAGTTGCAAGGTGACTTTGCTTGATTGTCCAACATTTCATTTCCCTCTCTCTGTCTATCTATGACTATAAAACCCTCCTAACCCGCATTGATTATCAGCACTATCGAATAGAAAAAGAAAAATTTACATTCGAACACCCCTTATCTTGTGGCATCTTGAAATAGATTCTATGATTATAAGCATTGGTCTACAACATCTTATAATTTCCAATATATCATGATCCTTATGCAAATGGTGGTGGACAATTAAGCCTTCTTGCTTGGCCTTCCCTTCCCTAGTTTGTAGGCACTGTGAGTGAGTATGAATAAAACAACAAAAAAAAAATCAAAGATTACTATCTCATCACATATTGCATTAGATTTTAGAACTATAAACCTCTCCTATCATTGATTGGTTGTGAGGACTAGTTTGCCACACTGTATAAACCCCAATATACCATGATGGTTATGCCAATGGAACATCCACAAAGGTAGTGGCCTGCTTGTTTGGCTTTCCACACACTCTTTTATGTGCCTTATGTGTGAGAATTAAACAAGAATACTAATAATTATAGGAATAATTAAGTTCTGAAATGCATATTATGTGGTGTCTATGTGGTGTCTTGGAATAGCTTCTACCACCATAAAACCTCCTATATTGGCTAGTATTTGAACCTACATGTTTATTCATGAGAGTTGCTCCTATCTTAAAGCATCCTAAATGGACTACTTTGACCCCACATGATTCACATGATTCTTCACAACCTTGAGATCATAAGTGTCAATTCTAAAGCTTGGAAGTTGGAGTGGCTTGTTGAGAAAAAAAAAATAGTAATCTTAGGCTAAATGGAATTAAACCTGCAAGGTGTACATAAGAAAACCATGATTAATATGAGTGCATCTAGGTAATCCTTATCCTTAACATTTCAACACCTCAATCAAAACCATTGAGAATTGGAACTCTTTGAAGTGTGGAGGTGAGTTCATATCAATGGGGAATTGTGTGTAATATATATTGGACACAAGACCTTCAACCAATGGCAACATTATGTGTAGACAAAGAACAAGTTGTAGGGATTGTATTAGTACATTGAATTACATTGCATGCCTTCAACAACTCCATCTGGTGATCAAGCCTAAGCATGACAAATCCAATGTTATAATGAACTTACTGATCCAACCATTAATGCATGTGTTATTAACTATTGTAGACCTTAGGGACATTGAACATGATTTTGGGAGCACCATTATGAAGCAAATCCAATGTTTTTGTTAGTTTATTCATCTCTCCTTCAAGGGACATCAAGCTAGGGTTTTTTTATCTACAAGTTTGCTATATCTCCTTGGAAAATTGTTAGCACCTAATGAAAATGAGTGCGACAAAACTTATTTGAGGCCCATTACTCCAAGTCAGTTGACCTTTTTTGGTGGTCATAAGAGCTTAGTAGTTTTGCATAATATTTATACTGGCCACACAGTGATTGACAAACTAATAAAAACTTGTGTTTCTTGTGCCATTCCTAATAAACAAATAGGGAGTAGGGTCTGTACACACCTTTACCCATTTCTTGACACCCATGGTAATCTATCTCATGAGTTTTATGATGGACATCCTAACCACACACTATAACCATGATGGAATGATCATAGATGTACACTAATTATGGAAGATGTTAATCATTGTGCCTTATAAGAAAGTTGACTCACATAGGGCACAAGGAAACATTCAATGTTGATTTGACTAAATTTTCTCTTATAAGCTAGAATTTAGATGACAAAAGTGTGAATTTCATTTTTGAAAGTGTAAATATTAGTGCTCCCAAAGTGTGATTTTTGTTCTGAAAGTGTGAATTTTGTTTTGTAAGTATTAGTTTTGATTAGAAAAATGTGAATCTTAGTTTGAAAAGTGTGAATATAAAATTCCAAAAGCATGTACTTGGATTTATTATGGATTTATATTCCTAAGTGTGTGGCTCAAATTCCAATAGTAATGTCAACATTTTATTATCTATGTACATATATAGAGAACTAAGTTGTACATTATTTAATATATTAATATTAAATAGAATAAAAATAGAAAAAAATGTTTTCATTGCATCGAATGATTATACATTTTCATTATTATTTAAAGTAGATTATAATAAGGATGACCACCAATGCCACCCATGAGAACACAATAGATCCATACATATAATATTAGGGTTATAAGTTAGTGTTTCTTATCAACTTTATCTCTTTATCTACAAACACTATAACTAGATTACTATGTATATATACACAAAACCTATATCCCATGGTAAGAAAGAAGCAAGTAACTAACCTTTAATAATTTACACAAAACCTATATCCCATGGTACGAAAGAAGTGAGTAACTAACCTTTAATAATTTTAACAAAAGTAAACACTATCAAAAGCTAATCTTGTATTTTCTTATAGTCCACCAATGAATGTCATTCCCTCAATTCCATCAATTAACACCATTCTCGTTCTCACTATTATGCTCCATTTTATTAAATCCCTTCTTAGTTATTTTTATTTTATTTATTGTCTATTTTTCTTTTGGTGACCACGCCCATATGATTCTATTAGCATTAATTGACATCGTCCCCTATATTCCAACAACCCATTCAATTTGATATTTTTCCAAACAACTTGCATACAAGAAATTATTTACGTTTGATGTCCTATGGGGTTTCCACCATTCAAACTCTACCTTTTAAGACTCAACAATAGAATTTGAATCTTGGTAACATTTCCCTTTTCCCTACCTAACCATTTCACACAATCTAGATCTACTAACTATAGTATGTGTATCTGTCCCTCAAAAACATCATTCTTTGGAGAGAATTCCTCTTTTTTCTTATAAATAGAGGTCCAACATAGTGATTCTCAGTAGTGTGGACATTTTCCCTCAAGTATGCTTCCTACATCACATATTTTATGGGTTACATATCAATATCGATGTCTATTCCCTACACCATGGATGGCCATAAATCATTTCTTGAGTACTCATTTTTCAAAAAGGGCTTTTCCAAATCCTTTAAGATGTTCTCCCATTAAGTTATCTTCGGATGCCAAAATTAATCCCCTCCCTTGTCAAATCCTTTTCTCCATAAGTAAATATATGTTTCTATTCATTTATTTATTTCTTCCAACTTTAAAAGGTCTCTTTACTTGTAGGATTGATAGTTGACGTTTCCCTATAGGTAATTATGGATGACCATGAAGCAATGAACCCTACACAATAATAGGAGGTGACAATTTATCATCTCTATTTGATTCTTTGTATTTTCATAACTTATATGCTATCAACAAACCAAAAGTTGAAATATTGGCATCCTTTGATACCAATTATCTTGTAGTATCTAGCTAGTATGTGTGGCTTCATAAATCTCTTAAATTCAAGGATTCTACCAATAACATATTGGGTGAAGGAACTTTGGGTTCATTACATGTCCATAAGTATCCATGATCATACCCTAGTAGTGAAACCATATCTTCTCATTTTAGTTGACCTTATAACCTTCCATATGCACCATATATATCTTCTTGAATGTGACCCACCAAAAGGAAATCAACCTCTACAATTTCAAGTATCTTGTTTGTTGTTAGAAGGGAAGAATGTGAACAACGTAAGCATATTTTTGTCACCTACACAATTAACCATCTATGAAAATAATAACGATGGAAATTTTTTAGGTTCCATGCATGTATGATCAACTTTTCCAGCGTTGAGATCGCATAACCTCTTCATTATAGTCATAATACTTTTCACACAACATCATTTATAATAGTGCACATTATAGGTAGTGGTCATTTGATACCCCACTCATGTATAACAAATCCTCATATTTTTCCACCTTAGTTCTTCAAGCACCTTAAGGCATTTACCTAATGAAGTCAAAATTTTGAACCCATTTCCAAAAAGGAAGGATAAAGTGGCCAAAACCCCCTCTCTTGTGTGCATGTGTAAGCATCCAAATTAAAGAAATTGGGACATTTATAATACTACTATGTGACTTTTAATCCATTCACATCGTTGGTATAAAATTATTCACCTTGTGCATCTTCTCATGCACAATGCTCAAGTGCTATGAAGTTTATTTTAATTCAACATATGGACATCAAATCTCCACTTAGTGAACCTATGACTTTGCATGTTTGTTCATGGGATGTTAGAAAAACTTTAATTTTACTAGATATTGATAAATACCTCCCAAAATCCTTTTGTTGAACATCCCTACCAATATATCTTTCCAATTAAGAAAAACTTGTTTTTACTAGATATCACCTATTTTTACTAGATACCCCTTTTTATACCCCACAATACTTGTCAAATTTTGAGGAAAACACTTGTTTGAAGGGGAGGGGTATGTTAATCCCTATACAAAACCCCATGTTAATTATAAAACCCCTTATAAAGCCCTAGATATCGAGTTATTACATTTATAGTGTTATATTAGTAGGTCAGATAGAACCTTTTAGTGTACCCTTTCATTATTATTGTACCCTTTGTCTCCTATATATATATATATATATATATATATATATATATATA
>JZKD02S1140112.1:0-12872 GCA_000966675.3 Picea glauca | reverse complement strand
TGGATTTCATCAATCAGATCAGCTAATACATTGGTGATATTGGTCCATTTACATTTGTTTTTTTATTTTCTCACATGCTCATAGTTTTAATTAGTTTTAGTTTGATTTCTGTTTAACTTAGTTGTTTCTCTTTCTAACTTTTTACCTCACAGCTGTCATGCCTAGCAGAGCCCAACTGGGCATGTAAGCACTCATAATTTGCTCACACAGTGACGAATTGGGTGCAAACACCGACCACGATAAAAGAGATGGGGGACTAAAATCCACTAGTTAGGGAAATGGATAGGCCTAAATGCTAAGGAAAAGGGATAAGATAGGGATCTTATGCCAAAATGGAATATTATATTAATATTTCTTAAATCATAAAGTATGGATAATCATTTTATCCTAATTTCTAAAGTTGGGGATAAGTGGACCAAAGTAGCTCCCAACATGACAAGTGTCAAGTTGGGGACATGCATACATATTGTTGGGATTTAGTTCATTTTCCCATATTTTCCATCATTCGTCCCATCATTCCTGCCATCATTCAGTCATTCAGTCACTCATATATGAGCATGCAAACACCCATTGAGATATCCTTCATATCTTCATGAATGTACCTGAACCTGTATCCATAGCCATTTTTTGTTGGTGTATCTCATTAGCTTGGGAGCTGGACTGAAGAAGCGGGTTGTCAGGCCCGTGGGATATTGAAGAGGTGGGTTGTCAATCCCATGATCAATTCTCGGGGTGAGAGAATTGTTGGGGATTGATTTCCTGAAGGTGTTGAACTGTAGCTACAATGCTCTGAGACTTCCTATCTGGCATATTGTTGAATCCCGAAAAGGAAGTGGGGCAACCGAAGGACTGTTGAGAAGAGAAGGGGTACACTTCCTAGGTGGGACAGACATCAGGGGAATGAGGGATTGTAGGTTATTAGTTTGAGTTAGCACTTGAGATAGAGTCTTTCCTGTTGTCGATCATCCTTTAGTCTGGTTAGGAATCCCTTTACCCAGGTGGAGTTTAGTCCCAGCTCAGGGGTGACTCACTGTTGAGAGTGATGAATAGTGTGCTTTAAGGCTGGGAGGTTTGTGGAAGGTCTGCACACAGTTAGTGACATTATTACCAAGATAAGTGTCAATTGTGTGATAAATTTACATGTTGCATTGTTATTTACGTGTGTATTTTTATGGGTTATCATATGTGTGGTTATAACTATGTTTATTTTTATTGGAATTGCCTATATATGCTGCATGTATACGTTTACTATTATTTCAATGTGAATCTTTGTATTTACATATGTACTTGTATGTTTACATTTTATATATAATGCTTCTGGAAGATTTAAGTGTGTGCATATTTTAATTGCATGCGGTTCGAAAAATTTATGTGGCATAGCTCAGTTGGATGTTGGGTATGTTACAGTATGTTCTGCAAAGAGAATAGTAAGATTTCTTTGGCGTAGTTTTACCTAGCATGGGTTGTTGAGGACGTTACATATTTCCATTCATTCATTTGAAAGTCAAAATGACAATACTCGAGCACATTTCCATAAGGTTAACAAAACCAAATTAAAGCCATTTGATGTACAAGAGGATAACCTTGATACACAAAGTATGGTTGTCATATTTAAAGATGTTCAAGGATGTATGAATGTTTTTGTTGATATGTATGGAATATTAGACAAAACTATTGCTGACATTTCATTTGAAATTGTTCCCAGAACTGAATAAATAGAGCAAGAGAAACACACACTTATGAAAGAGGATTGTATTTTCGTTTTTGCTTGTTATTGGATAAATCAATGAATGTAGACATAAACTGATCCCCCTAGATCCACCTAGATCTAGAACAAAAATAGGACAGGACATGACACTTTCTATAATATTTAATCATTGAGTTTATTATCAAACAAGAGATGAGTGGAATACCTTTGAATATCGCTTCCTTATATCTTTGTTGTCCTTGCTCTGCTTTGGTGCTCTTGTGATTTTGAATCTTCAATGAAACACAAACCAACCAAAGTGAAAGAAACAATAGTATATTCAATGAAAACTTACACATGTGATCAAGGAGTCATGTAATAAAATGAGAATGATTTTATGGGAAAGAAACATCCCACTGTATTATATTAAGTAAAAGTGGAAGATACAACCAAACAGCCTTGATGTTGCAAGGTTCCCTTTCAGTGGCCCTTTGCTCCAACACACACACTTGATCCAAAATTTCATGAAGAGGATACACAATAACTTGATGGACAGATGAAGACCTCAAGCATCAATTGAGATAGAATCCCTTACACAATTCTCAACCTATTCTTTCATTAATTCCTTTCTTGCTCTTGATTTCTCTTTCTTAACCTTTTCCATGAGAAATCCATCATTATATAGGAGAAAGAGAGATGGTTAAAGATATTAGGATGATCCCACCAAATCATAGAAGCGATTAGGATCCCAACCATATACATGCCACCTCACATTCTAGAAGATTCCTTCTAGAACTTTCATGAGATTCGACCTTTTTCTCAGTCTTCCAATGCCACTGCACCCTGGCTATAGTGCAGCCTACGGAAACGTCACAGGAAGTTTCATGACAGCTTGTGAAAATCAGGCATTTATGAACTTTACCTTATGGTTGGCCTGCGACATCCTTCTAAAAACAAGTTTTGTAGAAGAGGGAGCTAGTCACTTTTCTCATGAAGAAAGGTTCTTTTGGAAGCCTGAATATATGTTGTAGAAACATCACCAGGGTGACTAAAACAATGTGTAACATTGCTCATCAAGAAGAAATGGTTTTTCATGATTTTCAAGATCCTGTGGCCATCCTATTACAATATTAAGTGAAGAAGGAGATTGTTTCATTCATAATCTTAGGTTTTGGATTCAACTTTTGTTTTCAGTTGACATCTTTTACATTTGGTTTCCTACTTAAGAAAGATGCGGGCAGAAAAAAAATCAGGAAGCCAATTGCTTGATTAGATGCATTGGAACTTCATCATCACTTGAGTGAGTATTAATTTAAATAGTTTTAGGGTAGGTAGGTGCAAATAAGCTTGTCGTTCAAGCAATTTTTTCATTTCCAGTAGTGTGTACAGTTTGATTTTAGCAGTGTATTCAAAGATCAGTATCTAGTTGAGAGTAGTGTGCAGATTTTGGTTTTCAGCAGACACTAGTGACAGGTCAGAGCAGGGTACACACACATGTTTTTAGCAACCCAATCAATATGGCACCTGGTCTACAAGTTCTTTGCTACCTCATAGTGAGGATAACATCCCCAGTTGGAGCCTATGATATCACTATAATAATTTCTTGGAATCTAAATCTTGAGGTTTCGCGGAATGCTAAATCAGTATAGAGGAGTGTTAGATTAGAAGGTGGGGTCATATCTATCTGACAGGGTTAAATTGGTAGAGACGTGGAAGTAATGGGACACGATGAACCATATATCTCATGTAGCCCAGATCAATGGTTAGGAGACATATCAAGCAAATAACTAGTGTGAAGGTTAAGCACTAGAGAGAGGGCTAGGGAAAATACCTCGGTTTCAACCCATGGACACATGTCACCTCCAGAATCATATCGGGGGAAAAGTGGGTAAGTGTGAAACCGCGCAACCACACCCTGATGCCACGTGTTCTAATGTCATTTGAATATGTTAAATCAAAAAATTGTGTGTGGAAAGGGAAATGTGACAATCAGTCAAATCACCTCACGCCACTCGTTCAGGTACTTTGCGTTCGTGCGATGCCATGTGAGTACCGCTAGATAACTAAATAAAAGGTTCATCATTCAAAATAGATTGGACAAATTTGATAAACCAACATAGCTGCAAGTACTCTTGTCAGTAGTTCATGATTGGCACTCAATTAAAATTTTCATTCAAAACATGGGCTACATTATTCTATTTTGGGCGATTAATGTTCTGTTTCAAAACGGGGTAATCACAGGTCAAATTATTCAGATAAGGAAGATAAGTTCATGATTTATGAAAAACAAGGGAATATGGATATGATAGACCAAGTAGCCTTCAGGGAACCAAGATTTTCAACTAATATGACAAATTCATCAATGCAGAAGAAAGAGAAATTGGTTGCTCGAATCTTAGCAATGAAATTTTATACAAAGCCTTCGGAGAGATAGAAGTTGATGAAGAGGTAAAATTAAATCCCATCATGAAGGATTTAATCATCAATGGATACATGGAAGGGTGCTACAAGCAAGCAGTAAAGAGGAAGCAAAGAAGTGACATAAGATAGGGATCAGAGTTGAGGTGGTCGAAAGCATTGGGGAAAACCAACTTGCGTAGCTTGATACGTTAAAAGAAGAAATTTCCAAGATGAAATAGATTGCAGGCTAAATTTAGTGTGTGTCAGAGAATTTTGTAATAATATTTACAAGTGGCCTTCAAGGAAAAAACCTCAAATATGTCAATTTTGTTTATAATATCCCCTAGAAATTAGGAGTTCAGTTGTTGTACATTACTCTTTTGTAACCGAAAACTATTTTTGGAACTTTGGGGAAGATGATTCATTATGAATCCAAGATGTAATCTACCTATATATACTATTACAAAGATAAATAAATGTTCGGATGGACCGAAGAGGGGCCCGTCCTCATAGCAGGAAGACATTGTAAATTTCTGGAGATGAATTGAATACATTTGCATAAGCTTTTGAATTCTATATGAAAATATTCTAATGGTGGTGATATGAGTTTTATTTTCCCTCATTGTATGTATTTCCTGTGTTCTTTAATTCCATTTACACTTTCTTCTATTTGAATTCGATAGTTAAAATCCCATAATTCATCTCTTGATGCTCTCGGCTGAAGAAATTTAAACTGTGTGTGTTTCTTCCTAGCTAATTTAGAATTCATTTTGGTAATGATATGATGCAGTTACTTGTTTTTCCCATTTCCTCTTACACTTTGCAAATTTCAACTTACAACTCAGATTCATTGCCTCATTTAGCCTTTATCCTCTGGAGATTTCTACAGGTCGGTCAATTTTTTCATTCACTTTCATAATTTTGACTCCATGGCCTTGAGTGTCCCTCTGCTTCCTTGCCAACAACTTTATAAAAACCCCCAAAACAAACTAAATCTAGCCATTGATTTCCAAAGAAATATCAAGGGACACGGGATATCCCTCTTTGAGTTGAGCAGGCTAGTGCCCAGCTCTAAAGTAGGTTGAAATGGTTACCTCTGTCATTTGTTTATCATCCAAAAAAAATTTACAGAGTGCTAAGAAGGTCTTTAAGTGGTGTCTATGTTATGGCCCCCTCAAATTGCTTCATATCTGTTGTTATCTGGATTAGGAATTGCTTGTGCTATGATTTTTGTTAGAACTAGAAGTCACCTCTAGATTTTTGCAAAGGTAATCCTAGTACCCATAAGTTTTATGCAACAATGAACAAATTTAAGGGTGGTCTAATGGACACAGTCTCGGGATTATAGCGCTTTAAATCGAAAAAACTGGGATGGCATGCATGAACAGATGAGGTCTTGATCTAAATTTAGTCAGCAAGTTGTAGTAAAGGGTGAGTAGGGGGGAGAACAGGTGAGGAAACAAAGAGGTATGCTATGGACATCGGGTCTTCCAACAACCTAAGGGAGGAAAATATTTGAATGCAAGATCTTCTCGAACCCAAAAATTTAGGAAATTGAAAATGTAATAACGATATTGCAATCAAACATACATTACAATATAGTCACAACAACTCGACTGGATCGGCCATGCCCGAGTATCGAATATTAGAAGCAAAAGAGATGATAAGAAGTATGACTATCATTAAACAAGAAGTCTCAAATGGAAACACATAACCAAAGAACCATAGGATTCATTAAACATTTACAATATGGGAGCTTAGCTCAACCATCGACCATTACAAAATATAAAAACTGAGTATATATACTCAAAACAACTTGNTTTCATAAGCTATTCACCCCTCACTTGAGTGAATAAGCTTGGAGTTCTTTCACCCACATTTCCACCTTTTCTTTGTAAGGAGAGCAATCAGTTGAGGGCCTCAAGAGCCTTCCATGGGAGAGGGAAGGGACCCAAGTCCTCTTTCTCCATTGTGTATCTTTGGATTTCATCAATCAGATCAGCTAATACATTGGTGATATTGATCCATTTACATTTGTTTTTTTATTTTCTCACATGCTCATAGTTTTAATTAGTTTTAGTTTGATTTCTATTTATAACTTAGTTGTTTCTCTTTCTAACTTTTTACATCACAACTGTCATTCCTAGCAGAGACCAACTGGGCATGTAAGCACTCATAATTTGCTCACACAGTGACGAATTGGGTGCAAACACCGACCACGATAAAAGAGATGGGGGACTAAAATCCACTGGTTAGGGAAATGGATAAGCCTAAATGCTAAGGAAAAGGGATAAGATAGGGATCTTAAGCCAAAACAGAATATTATATTAATATTTCTTAAATCATAAAGTATGGATAATCATTTTATCCTAATTTATAAAGTTGGGGACAAGTGGACCAAAGTAGCTCCCAACATGACAAGTGTCAAGTTGGGGACATGCATACATATTGTTGGGATTTAGTTCATTTTCCCATATTTTCCATCATTCGTCCCATCATTCCTTCCATCATTCAGTCATCCAATCACTCATCTATGAGCATGCAAACACCCACTGAGATATCCTTCATATCTTCATGAATGTACCTGAACCTGTATCCATAGCCATTTTTTGTTGGTGTATCTCATTAGCTTGGGAGATGGACTGAAGAAGCGGGTTGTCAGGCCCGTGGGATATTGAAGAGGTGGGTTTTCAATCCCATGATCAATTATCAGGGTGAGAGAATTGTTGGGGATTGATTTCCTGAAGGTGTTGAACTGTAGCTACAATGCTCTGAGACTTCCTATCTGGCATATTGTTTAATCCAGAAAAGGAAGTGGGGAAACCGAAGGACTGTTGAGAAGAGAAGGGGTACACTTCCTAGGTGGGACAGACATGAGGGGAATGAGGGATTGTAGGTTATTAGTTTGAGTTAGCACTTGAGATAGAGTCTTTCCTGTTGTCGATCATCCTTTAGTCTGGTTAGGAATCCCTTTACCCGGGTGGAGTTTAGTCCCAGCTCAGGGGTGACTCACTGTTGAGAGTGATGAATAGTGTGGTTTAAGGCTGGGAGGTTTGTGGAAGGTCTACACACAGTTAGTGACATTATTACCAAGATAAGTGTCAATTGTGTGATAAATTTACATGTTGCATTGTTATTTACGTGTGTACTTTTATGGGTTATCATATGTGTGGTTATAACTATGTTTATTTTTATTGGAATTGCCTATATATGTTGCATGTATACGTTTACTATTATTTCAATGTGAATCTGTGTATTTACATATGTACTTGTATGTTTACATTATATATATAATTCTTCTGGAAGAGTTATGTGTGTGCATATTTTAATTGCATGCAGTTCGAAAAATTTATGTGGCATAGCTCAGTTGGATGTTGGGTATGTTACAGTATGTTCTGCAAAGAGAATAGTAAGATTTCTTTGGCATAGTTTTACCTAGCATGGGTTATTGAGGACATTACATATTTCCATTCATTCATTTGAAAGTCAAAATGACAATACTCAAGCACATTTCCATAAGGTTAACAAAACCAAATTAAAGCCATTTGATGTACAAGAGGATAACCTTGATACACAAAGTATGGTTGTCATATTTAAAGATGTTCAAGGATGTATGAATGTTTTTGTTGATATGTATGGAATATTAGACAAAACTATTGCTGACATTTCATTTGAAATTGTTCCCAGAACTGAATAAATAGAGCAAGAGAAACACACACTTATGAAAGAGGATTGTATTTTCGTTTTTGCTTGTTATTGGATAAATCAATGAATGTAGACATAAACTGATCCCCCTAGATCCACCTAGATCTAGAACAAAAATAGGATAGGACATGACACTTTCTATAATATTTAATCATTGAGTTTATTATCAAACAAGAGATGAGTGGCATACCTTTGAATATCGCTTCCTTATATCTTTGTTGTCCTTGCTCTGCTTTGGTGCTCTTGTGATTTTGAATCTTCAATGAAACACAAACCAACCAAAGTGAAATAAACAATAGTATATTCAATGAAAACTTACACATGTGATCAAGGAGTCATGTAATAAAAGGAGAATGATTTTATGGGAAAGAAACATCCCACTGTATTATATTAAGTAAAAGTGGAAGATACAACCAAACAACCTTGATGTTGCAAGGTTCCCTTTCAGTGGCCCTTTTCTCCAACACACACACTTGATCCAAACTTTCATGAAGAGGATACACAATAACTTGATGGATAGATGAAGACCTCAAGCATCAATTGAGATAGAATCCCTTACAAAATTCTCAACCTATTCTTTCATTAATTCCTTTCTTGCTCTTGATTTCTCTTTCTTAACCTTTTCCATGAGAAATTCATCATTATATAGGAGAAAGAGAGATGGTTAAAGATATTAGGATGATCCCACCAAATCATAGAAGCGATTAGGATCCCAACCATATACATGCCACCTCACATTCTAGAATATTCCTTCTAGAAATTTCATGAGATTCGACCCTTTTCTCAGTCTTCCAATGCCACTGCACCCTGGCTATAGTGCAGCCTACGGAAATGTCACAGGAAGTTTCATGACAGCTTGCGAAAATCAGGCATTTATGAACTTTACCATATGGTTGGCCTGCGACATCCTTCTAAAAACAAGTTTTGTAGAAGAGGGAGCTAGTCACTTTTCTCATGAAGAAAGGTTCTTTTGGAAGCCTGAATATATGTTGTAGAAACATCACCAGGGTGACTAAAACAATGTGTAACATTGCTCATCAAGAAGAAATGGTTTTTCATGATTTTCAAGATCCTGTGGCCATCCTATTACAATATTAAGTGAAGAAGGAGATTGTTTCATTCATAATCTTAGGTTTTGGATTCAACTTTTGTTTTCAGTTGACATCTTTTACATTTGGTTTCCTACTTAAGAAAGATGCGGGCAGAAAAAAAATCAGGAAGCCAATTGCTTGATTAGATGCATTGGAACTTCATCATCACTTGAGTGAGTATTAATTTAAATAGTTTTAGGGTAGGTAGGTGCAAATAAGCTTGTCGTTCAAGCAATTTTTTCATTTCCAGTAGTGTGTACAGTTTGATTTTAGCAGTGTATTCAAAGATCAGTATCTAGTTGAGAGTAGTGTGCAGATTTTGGTTTTCAGCAGACACTAGTGACAGGTCAGAGCAGGGTACACACACATGTTTTTAGCAACCCAATCAATATGGCACCTGGTCTACAAGTTCTTTGCTACCTCATAGTGAGGATAACATCCCCAGTTGGAGCCTATGATATCACTATAATAATTTCTTGGAATCTAAATCTTGAGGTTTCGCGGAATGCTAAATCAGTATAGAGGAGTGTTAGATTAGAAGGTGGGGTCATATCTATCTGACAGGGTTAAATTGGTAGAGACGTGGAAGTAATGGGACACGATGAACCATATATCTCATGTAGCCCAGATCAATGGTTAGGAGACATATCAAGCAAATAACTAGTGTGAAGGTTAAGCACTAGAGAGAGGGCTAGGGAAAATACCTCGGTTTCAACCCATGGACACATGTCACCTCCAGAATCATATCGGGGGAAAAGTGGGTAAGTGTGAAACCGCGCAACCACACCCTGATGCCACGTGTTCTAATGTCATTTGAATATGTTAAATCAAAAAATTGTGTGTGGAAAGGGAAATGTGACAATCAGTCAAATCACCTCACGCCACTCGTTCAGGTACTTTGCGTTCGTGCGATGCCATGTGAGTACCGCTAGATAACTAAATAAAAGGTTCATCATTCAAAATAGATTGGACAAATTTGATAAACCAACATAGCTGCAAGTACTCTTGTCAGTAGTTCATGATTGGCACTCAATTAAAATTTTCATTCAAAACATGGGCTACATTATTCTATTTTGGGCGATTAATGTTCTGTTTCAAAACGGGGTAATCACAGGTCAAATTATTCAGATAAGGAAGATAAGTTCATGATTTATGAAAAACAAGGGAATATGGATATGATAGACCAAGTAGCCTTCAGGGAACCAAGATTTTCAACTAATATGACAAATTCATCAATGCAGAAGAAAGAGAAATTGGTTGCTCGAATCTTAGCAATGAAATTTTATACAAAGCCTTCGGAGAGATAGAAGTTGATGAAGAGGTAAAATTAAATCCCATCATGAAGGATTTAATCATCAATGGATACATGGAAGGGTGCTACAAGCAAGCAGTAAAGAGGAAGCAAAGAAGTGACATAAGATAGGGATCAGAGTTGAGGTGGTCGAAAGCATTGGGGAAAACCAACTTGCGTAGCTTGATACGTTAAAAGAAGAAATTTCCAAGATGAAATAGATTGCAGGCTAAATTTAGTGTGTGTCAGAGAATTTTGTAATAATATTTACAAGTGGCCTTCAAGGAAAAAACCTCAAATATGTCAATTTTGTTTATAATATCCCCTAGAAATTAGGAGTTCAGTTGTTGTACATTACTCTTTTGTAACCGAAAACTATTTTTGGAACTTTGGGGAAGATGATTCATTATGAATCCAAGATGTAATCTACCTATATATACTATTACAAAGATAAATAAATGTTCGGATGGACCGAAGAGGGGCCCGTCCTCATAGCAGGAAGACATTGTAAATTTCTGGAGATGAATTGAATACATTTGCATAAGCTTTTGAATTCTATATGAAAATATTCTAATGGTGGTGATATGAGTTTTATTTTCCCTCATTGTATGTATTTCCTGTGTTCTTTAATTCCATTTACACTTTCTTCTATTTGAATTCGATAGTTAAAATCCCATAATTCATCTCTTGATGCTCTCGGCTGAAGAAATTTAAACTGTGTGTGTTTCTTCCTAGCTAATTTAGAATTCATTTTGGTAATGATATGATGCAGTTACTTGTTTTTCCCATTTCCTCTTACACTTTGCAAATTTCAACTTACAACTCAGATTCATTGCCTCATTTAGCCTTTATCCTCTGGAGATTTCTACAGGTCGGTCAATTTTTTCATTCACTTTCATAATTTTGACTCCATGGCCTTGAGTGTCCCTCTGCTTCCTTGCCAACAACTTTATAAAAACCCCCAAAACAAACTAAATCTAGCCATTGATTTCCAAAGAAATATCAAGGGACACGGGATATCCCTCTTTGAGTTGAGCAGGCTAGTGCCCAGCTCTAAAGTAGGTTGAAATGGTTACCTCTGTCATTTGTTTATCATCCAAAAAAAATTTACAGAGTGCTAAGAAGGTCTTTAAGTGGTGTCTATGTTATGGCCCCCTCAAATTGCTTCATATCTGTTGTTATCTGGATTAGGAATTGCTTGTGCTATGATTTTTGTTAGAACTAGAAGTCACCTCTAGATTTTTGCAAAGGTAATCCTAGTACCCATAAGTTTTATGCAACAATGAACAAATTTAAGGGTGGTCTAATGGACACAGTCTCGGGATTATAGCGCTTTAAATCGAAAAAACTGGGATGGCATGCATGAACAGATGAGGTCTTGATCTAAATTTAGTCAGCAAGTTGTAGTAAAGGGTGAGTAGGGGGGAGAACAGGTGAGGAAACAAAGAGGTATGCTATGGACATCGGGTCTTCCAACAACCTAAGGGAGGAAAATATTTGAATGCAAGATCTTCTCGAACCCAAAAATTTAGGAAATTGAAAATGTAATAACGATATTGCAATCAAACATACATTACAATATAGTCACAACAACTCGACTGGATCGGCCATGCCCGAGTATCGAATATTAGAAGCAAAAGAGATGATAAGAAGTATGACTATCATTAAACAAGAAGTCTCAAATGGAAACACATAACCAAAGAACCATAGGATTCATTAAACATTTACAATATGGGAGCTTAGCTCAACCATCGACCATTACAAAATATAAAAACTGAGTATATATACTCAAAACAACTTGCTCCCCATAGAAGCACGCTCTGGTCACGGTATTCAAGGCTTGGCATCTGCATCTTCTTCTGTCATGCTACATTTGCATTCTTCTCTGAGACACAATATCAGATCAGTATGGGCTTCACAAGAAAATCGATGACAACGAAATTTTGGCTGACAGTCTTCCCTCCACGGTCAAATTTTCCATGCTTTCCATTTATCTGTTGAAACGAGGTTTCAACCACCTTCTCCATTTTCATTAACTACCTACATTGGGATCAGGATGGAGCCTGACACCCATGAATGTGTTGGCGTTCGGAAGTCACTACTGGATTGCTAGCAGGAGCAGAGCCCGAAGCCCATCAGAATTAATGTCACGGTTTGATTTAAAGGGTGATCAAATGGAGGGAAACTCAGAACCATATCATATCAACTCAGAAACTAGACCAGGCATGCATGAACGAGTGAGGTCTTGCGTAAACTCCAAACAGTGAGTTGCAATAAAGGGCGAGTAGGTGGAAGAGTCACGCGAGAAGAGCGCTATGATCTATTACAGACATCCAGTATGCAACAGATTAAAGAAGAAATGAGTTCAAACGCAAAATCCTTTTACATTAAAACACGCAAAAACCAGAGGGCACGACAACTCCACAACAAATCCTTTGCTACAACAGTTGCACTACTGTGAATCCTCAAGCAACAGATGAAACAGAGATGGAAAAGGGAGGGAATTGTTTGTTATAAACCAAGAAATCTCAAACACAGAGGCATAACAAGGAACCAGAGAATGGCTGAGAACAATACAGTCGGGAGCTTCGCTCTACCATCGATAGATACAAAAATGGCGAAAACGCCTACATATACTCCAACTAACAACAGCGGTGGAACCAAGAGAGTGCATTGAAGGCTTTGCGTCTGCATGGCT
>JZKD02S1140079.1:2385-12873 GCA_000966675.3 Picea glauca | reverse complement strand
CCAATTGAATGTGAGATACCATCGTTGAAGCTAGCCATTGAAATTCTCCCAACATTTCTGTCGAAGAAGAACGTCTATTGTATCTGATGCAATTAGATGAAACCTATCATGATGCCACCCTAGTTATTGAAATTCAGAAGAAATGTGTAAAATCCCAATACGAAAAGCATGCCAAGCTGTGTGTTTTCTCTAAAGGAGATCTAGTTCTCCTCTATGAACAAGATCGTGATTTACTAGGGGCCGAAAAGTTCGAGGCTATGTGGCACGACCCTTATATTGTCAAATGAGTGTTGGAGAAGGGAGCCTATGAGTTAGTATATTATGATGGCATTCCTTTGAGTGAACCCATAAATTGGCTTTACTTGAAGAAGTACTATGCTTAGGTTATCTTTGCACGAGTGCTTGTATTTTTATTGTATCATACTTTTGTGTTCTTTTTCATTATTTGGTTTCAACCCCTGGCTACTTACCTTGCGTTGTGCTTGGTTTCCATATGTCGGTGTCTTCGCTACCCCACATTGGCTTCGTCGATGGCGCTAGTCGTAGTACTAAGAACTTAGCTTCTGCTACTTAGGCAATCTATGCACCTATGAACGAACTTATCAGTCTACACAGTGTTTGTCTCGGTTGTGAAACTAACAATATCGCAGAATATAGCATAGTCATCGAATTGTTGACCAATGCTATTTCACTTGGAATACTTCACCTGGTTGTACGAATTTATTTGCAGTTAGTAGTACTACATTTAAGTAATGTATATGCTATCTGAAGTCCCACTTTGTTATGGGTATATTTACGAATTCGTGTCCTGGAACATTATTTTGATTATATTGAATATCAACACATTCCTAGATGTCTAAATACATTAACATATGCATTAGCTAATTATGTTTTATACAGACATTTCAAACACATGTAAATCCAACCACAATTCACATTAAAACAAATTAAGCCAGTAGAAGCCTCATGTATATAGATAACGATAAAAGTGTTTTAAAAAAAAAAGTGTTTTTCGTTCAAAGACCAAAATATCAAAATATGAAGCTCATGGATTCTACAAAATGGCATCAAGGATGCTGCTCACAGTAACACACTACTACCCATGCTACCCTACGAAGTAATCGACTAAGTGAACCAGATATGCCCATAGTATGGCGATGATAACGTCTTGAAATCTCATTGATTGAGATGTTTGGGATATCTATTGTCAAACCCTCTAGGTTCTGCTTGTCTGCTTCATAATCATCAAAATCCCATCCAGCTACCATGACTGCTTCCCATCGTCTTTGAATATGGTATGTACCTAGAGGCTGGTGTGGCCCTACATATGCATTGTCAAAAGTTTTGATTAGTCATTGTATTGAAAGCATAAAAAACATATTATATTTCAAAATTCACAAAAACATCATAAAAAAAAAAACGTTTTTCTTACCTATGTCTCCCCACTAAAATCCCTCGGGTAGAACCAAGTTAGGGTCACCTCTAAAATCCAACCCGACATATGCATAATCATCCACCATCAGGATCTGAGGCCTCAACCAGTCAAATAATGCATTGTTGTATTTGATGATGGAGCCCGCTACATGTCGATCCATGAGGTCGCACCACCTCTTCATCCTTAGATCTCGTGGGGCCGATATACCCCACTCTACCTGTAAACATAAATGGGGGACCCTCTCTAGTAATAAAGGCACTAAAAAAGATCCATACCCAAATTGTTTTAGGTCCCCCTTCTTGCATTTTGTTTGTTGTGTCTTCATGCTGTGAAGGACTCCGTCGCTCCCCTTGAACACCCTAGGTTCCATGCACTCCACGACATATTTAAAATAGATTTGGAGGGCCATGTGAGGATATGCAATCCCTTCCATACAAAAAATGGTAAAAATAATAGTCCAGAGGGGTAAATCTCAGACACCCCTGATGGAAGCTTTTCCCTTGAGTCTCTCTGCCTCGGGATCATAGTATCGATGGAGATACTCACTCATTGGTAGACCACCACCTCTACCTCCTTTCAAAGTCACATGAGACCCACGATGAGATAATACCATCAAGAAATAAATATCCTCAATATATAAGGATAGTATGTGGGAACCCACATGAAACACATGCTGGTCCACATGCCACATGTGGACTAGATACTCCAGTAGCCTCAGTTGGGCCCTCATGCCCTGGATTTTAAAGAATTTCAGTAGTCCGCATTGCCATAGGTCATTTATATTTACTAGGTCATTCAATTCATCATAATCATCATCTTCGTGCTCCCTCTCCCTCCACTCCAACATTTTTGATGATTAAAAACCTACATTGGGACATTAAGGGAAGTTAGAATCTTCAGTTGCTGCCTTGGGAAATTTCTATTGGCTCAACGAATGTAATGCTTTTTCTATTTTCGATCACCATAGGCAAAGTTTTAACACAATGAGGGGTTTCTGCAGGTGATCCATAGGGTGCCTATGAAAAACATTGGTTTCCATAGGTCCCGATACCGGTTACTTGCGACGGCCCCAGGGTGCGCCTACCGGCCTAAAACTTAACTCAAAAAGCCATTATGAACAGATAAAAATGAAATTTAATCCATTAAAAAGCAAGAGGACAAGGAGATTACCATTTTGATGGAATCCGTTCACTGAATGGTCACCCATGCCTCCCGCAATTGACAGCTGAAGTCTGAGGTAAAAATAGGGTTTCTAGGCAAGTTTTGGGCAAAATGCAAATGAAATAGTAAAAAAAGTTTTTACCCTTATTTATTTTATTTTTTTCTTTTTCTATTAATATTTTATATTATTCAAATGCATTTTATCAAAACCTAAAGGTCTAATGGTCTCGTGAGTATTTTTTTTTCTCACAGGTGGAGGAACTAGGATCCTGAACAATGAAGTATGGATATTCTTTCGTGATTTGTTTTTTTGTTCGCCACACACACACACACACACACACACACACACACACACACACACACATATATACTTTTTAGGGTTTTTCAGAAAAACCTCGAGCCTAGTCTTTCTTTGTTCGTTCTCATGCTCAAAAATTTGTGAGAACGCAACTGATTATACTTTTGTCACTTTTCGTAATCATCATGGTAACATGAAAAAATGAAACTCATGGAGTATCCTTTAAGCTCTTTTCATGCTCCGCAAAAACGAAAAGATTGCCAAGCGATCTTGTTCTTTTCACTCTCGTAAAAGTATTTGAAGAAAATGTTTGATGGGTGATAGTTTATCACTTTTTCGGTCTCATCGAACTATTTAATGAAAAAGGAATAGAGAGAGTTTCTTTAAGTGCTTTTGAGACTCTATAAAAATGAAAAAACCCCGAGTTTTCTATCTTTGGACTCGTTAAACAAACATCGACAGACCCATATGGGACCGAACCACTCCTTCTTAGGGTTCGTTAAACATAATCCAAGGGACTCATCCGAAGGATGAGATTACATCAAGAAGAATATGTTATCCTCCTCAAGTTTGCGTAAAAATAAAGAGGTACTCGCTAGAAATGGTGGGGGAAAATTTGGGAAAGAAACGTGTCTTTGTATTTGTGTTAGTGGCAGTAATAGTCGCTCTTGAACATGAAACCCACCTTCATCATTTGAATTTGGGTTGGGAAATCCATTTGTCTCTCGTATGAATTTCTGCAAATTCATATCTTGGGTCATCTTTGAGTCAATGATGCCAATACCATTATCGTGGCATTCATATGTTCAAGATAAGTCCAAACAATCCCTCTTTCAATTCGGCCATCTGCAATTGTCAATTCCTACCATATCAGCCTTCCCTGTGTCAGTTTCAAATTATTTTAATACTTTGATCTACCCTAAATCTGTTACTTATTTCATTTAATTGATGAGGGATACATCAAGGCCCTCCTGTGACGAGTCTTTTCCTGTTGACTTCAACTCATCATCCAAGAATTAGACTTAGAAATCATTTAGTACCTTAGAGATTGCATGCCTCAATGGCAGGTTTCTTCACTTTTGACAGTGGATTCACATCATTGGTCCCTGATCGAGAGATTCTATCGAGTGTTTGACTTCATCTCATTTATTCACATTCGATGGATTGTACTGACGTACCTTGGGAGTCATTGAAATCAATGGTGATTTCCCTTGCACTTGTTAATGGTTTTCATCAATGACCGGTAATCAAGTGGTTTCTACCATGTTTGACTTCAACACCTGTAATCGCATGGTTATATTCGTACTTACAGATGACAAGATTGAAGACCCTGGATCTCATCATTCTGGTCCAGGTTGCGATGGAGTATTTATGATTTGTATTGACACATAGATTCGCTTTGTATGTCTCATGGATATGTCTAGATTTCAAGTTTGTTAACACATAGATCCACAGTGTATTCTTGGTGGCTATTTAGAATTTTTGATGACATGGATCCACGGTGTTTGATTAGTGGCCATGACTTACATTTATGACTTAAATAATTTGTAGTCTAAGTTTGGGAATGACTACCTCAGAAATGGATGTATAGTATTGTGCAAATGCTTGATTGTTTGCAGGTTCCCAATTGGTGCGTTCCTTGTTCCCGACACACACACACACACACAGTTTTACAAAGTATTTTGGCTGTCACGAGTTCCAACCTCATACTTTGGGGGGCATTCTTTTACACATTATTTTTTTCACCCTGATGATGATTCTACAAACATGTGTTGAGGCTCTCAAAAGGATCTTTTGCATGAGAAAAATAACTAATTTCTTCCTCTACAAGGCTTGTTTTTAGAAGGCATCCGCAGGTTAGGAGTAATACACAATGTGGAACTGCTTGATTTTCGCAGGCTACTCTATACCTGGCTCGCGGAGTTTCCATAGGATGCTATATAGGTAGGGTGCTGCAGTGTTTGAAAGCTAAAGAAAGGAAGAAGTTCACGAAGGTTCTAGAAGGAGGATCTTCTAGAATGTGAGGTGGCGTCCCTATGATTTTGATCCTACTGGATTCTCTGATTTGGTGGGATCATCCTCATCTCTTTAACCACTTCTCCTTCTCCTATATAATGATAGGTTTCTCATGGAAAAGGTTAAGCAATATTAAGCAAAGAATTTTTGAAATAACAAGCTAAAGAATGTGTGAAGGATCCTGTTGCAACTGATGCTTGAGGTATCCATTTTTCCATCAAGCTTTTGCGGACCATCTTCATAAAAATTTAGAGAAAGTGTATGTGTGTGTTGGAACAAAGCATCACTGAAAGGGAACTTGCGACATCAAGGAAGTTTGGTTGTATCTTCCACTTTTACTTAATATAATACGGTGGCATGTTTCTTTCCCATAAAATCATTCTCATTTTATTACATGAATCCTTGATCACATGTTTAAGTTTTTCATTGAATCTACTATTGTTTCATTCACTTTGGTTGGTTTGTGTCATTGCAGATTTGATCTCACAAGAGCACCAGAGTGAATCAGGGACAAAAAATATATAAGGAAGCAATATCTAAAGGTATGCCATCCATTCCTTCTTTGGTAATAAATTAAATGATTGTAGCTTATGGAAAGCATCATGTCCTATCTTGTTTTGTTCTAGACCTAGGTGGATCTAGGGAGATTATTTTATGTCTGCATTGACCTATTTATCCAATAACAAAGATCTTCTAGCACTTTTCCAATAACCAACTCTTCCATGATCATTTATTCTTTCATGACACCTACCTTCTTCCTATTGTTTTGAGACATTATTGGCTTGAACTTGCAATTGATTTAAGATCTGCAACACTCGAGAATTTATCTAAATTTTTTCTCTCATCAACCTCTCATTGTTTTCCTTGTAGCTCTGCACTTCTATTTTCAAGATCTTCACTGTTTCTAGCAATGTTTCTTGCTCCCCTCATCCCTTACGTCCATTGGATTTTGTCTCTACATTGACAATTATGGTATTTTGGCCTTCAACCTCTTTATCATGGCTGGAGGATCCTTTCCCTTATTCCATTTCTTCAATACACATTCTGAGATGATATGTTTAAATCCCTTAATTATGCAAAATGTGCAAGTGACCATTTTGTCAGAATTAAGCATATGATAACAAAATTTGTCAATAATGCTACATATCCTTTCAAATTGTGAAGAATATATATAAATAACACTTCCATGTTATCCCTGAGATGATACATAAATCAATTATGTACAGGTGCTTCCTTCAATCCACTTTCCCAAGTGACCATGGCTCGAAACCATGGGCCAAATCCTTCCTGGCACTTTTCTATGTTAGAATTACTATATATGAGATCATGTGGTTTAAAATTGATTGAGGGATGATATCTGTGGTCAATAGGAACTATGATAATCTAAGCTTCAAGATTTCTAGACTTTCCACTCTCAACTCTTCCAGAGTGCCAAGTCTTCAGACTACATGATCTGTTTCCATGTATCCTGTCACGATCAATGACTAGGATTTCCTTCAAAGCTCCGAGCTTCGAGGATTTCCCAAGAACCTATCCCCAGATCTCCCAAAGTGACGAAATACCAGAGGTCCTCTCCTTCCTCCACATATCACCTCTCGATCAATGGTGGATATTAAATCTAGCCTTCGAGAGTTCTCAACTCAAAGAAACCTACAACTCAAAATCTTTGGAGTACCAAGTATCGAAACCTTGGGATATTGCACCACATGTCAGTTGTAATCAATGGATAATATGGAATTCAGCCTTCGGGCCTTCAGGATTCCTCCAACCCAACTACTTATGCCTTGAATCCTCTGGAATGATGAGTGTCTAGACTACAAGATCTAATGCCATGTGTCCTCTCTCAATCAACGATGAGGATTTACTCCGCTCTTTAGAGCTTCGGGGGTTTCTCCTTCATCACACTTCATTCCTTCAGAATGACTAACTAGTGAACTTCCAGAGTCTTCGTCGGTAAATAAGAACCTAAGGGTGC
Organism: Picea glauca; assembly: GCA_000966675.3. Classification (NCBI taxonomy): domain Eukaryota; kingdom Viridiplantae; phylum Streptophyta; class Pinopsida; order Pinales; family Pinaceae; genus Picea; species Picea glauca. The sequence continues at coordinate 5,988 of JZKD02S1140079.1, read as the reverse complement.
TACATGGCAGAAAAACAAGGCACATACATGTGGCCCTATTTGATGGATGACACATGTCATATACTAACTGGAACAAATGGTATTTGAAAAACCTGAGATACAGTGACACATGGAAAGAATCAAGTGTGTCCATGTCACCCTAGGTGAAGTCAACATGCCATGTCACCTTAGTTCCTCACGACTTCAGGACTTCGAAACTTTGTAACTTCGGGAGACTTCTCCACAATACACCACAAATCCCCCGAATGTCAAATTCCCAAATAGGATGATCCACAGACATGTGTCCTTAAACATGAATGGTCCGGATTTGCCCTGGAGTTCGATACTTCAGAGGTTTTCTTTGTCCAGAAAGAAAAAACTTCACCAAAAACTATCGATCCCTGACCATCGACGATTGAACATTTTCTTTGTTTGGGGAAAAAAAAAATCACCAAAATCTGTTGATCCCCAAACATCAGTCATCAACGATCGAAGATTTTCTTTGGTCGATATTCAACCCTTCACCAAAATTGTTGATCTACGACCATCTTCTGTCGACGATTTTTGTTGGCGAACTTCCACACTTAGAATTTTTGATAAAATCCCAGGTGAATCTAGGCCGTTGATCTCCCGACCAAGATGATATTGAATCTTGATTTTATCCAACTCCCCAAACAACTGAAATGAATATGAATCATTGATGTTCCTCATTTTTCAAATCATTGAATCAATCTCAACTGCCTATTTGGTAATTTTGCCAAACTTTGTAAACATTCAAATTTTTAAAAAATTTCACAGATGAATTTGGACCGTCGATCCAAGATCGAACATAATCTCAACCATCGATTCTCCAAACTCTGTCCAGCATTACAACGACCATTAAAACACATTTTTTTTTACCTTCTAAGTCAAATTCGGCTCCGCAAATCCGCAGATCGAATCCATTAACTACTTATACAATCCTAGAATTATTCAAAATCAGATCCGTTCACGAATTTGGGGGATTTGACTCAAATGTTTCCACCATTTTCCCCCAAATTCACATAGATATATATAAAATATGTGACAACGAATCTTCCCGATTCACACTTGTTCTAGCCCATAATAGTCCGATGTTTGAACCATAAGCTCTGATACTAATTTGTAACATCCCCAACCACCCAAGTTGGGAAACTCCACTATAATTCTGCTATGTTACCAAGCTGTAACATACCTAGCCTCCCACAGGACGGACATGCCACACCAAGAACACACCTCTTGGCTGATTTTGAATCTACGATAACAATTAATTAATAAAGAAGCATGAAATACATACATGCAATGATAAATATTCATACCATAACATAAAAGAAATGCAGAATATACCATGCACAACATTGACTAGAAAGAATGCATATTATAGGTACAAAGATCAGGCATAATAATTTGATACGTAGTGGAAATAAATACACAAGCAAAGGAAACCATAACAAATAGCACTTATTTTTTATAAAAGAAGACACCAATTGGCTACAGGCCAAGGACGTTCCACCCAACCATAGACACTATTGTTCCAAGTCTCAACAACAATTTCACCCCCGAGCTAGGGCTATGAACCCACAAGGATGGTTCTAGAGTGCTACTTGGATTCCCAAACCAGTCAGCACTCAAGCTCTCACAGGATTCTCCAACACTCACAACAATCCAAGTACCCAACTCTCTTCTACCCAGCTTGCACCACCCAAGAGGATGGATCTCCACCCTTCTCTGCCACACAGTCCCTCTCCTTCTATTGCTCCAGTGCAACTGGTCCAAAATCTCCATGTTGGGACTCTCAAGACTCACAGTTGTGAGAAAATATAAACACAGGCCAAGCATCTCCGACATGCAGGCCTAAAATCATGGCTGGATTACACCAACAATCTATACAACCAAAAACCATGGTTGTTCTTCAATAATTCATCTTCCTTTCCCAATCCAAGACACAGAAAAGAGGAACGATGAGTGAGTGAAGGAATGAATGGAGTGAAAACTCCATGAGAGAGGATGAGTACTGAACAAAATGGGTGAATGAACTCGTGAGGCGAATAACAACAACACTAGAATGGGGACGAGAAAAATAGTGAGCGAATGAGCAAAATGAATGAGAGAATGTTTCTGTTGGAGTCAAAAGTCACTCCTGGATTTCTTGCAGGAGAAGAGCCCGACGCCCATCAGTTTAATGTCATGATTTGTTTAAAGGGTGATCAAATGGAGGAAAACTCAGAAAAATATCATCTCAACTCAGAAACTAGGCCAAGCATGCATGAACGAGTGAGGTCTTGATAAACTTCAAACAGTGAGTTGCAATAAAGGGTGAGTAGGAGGAAGACTTGCATGAGAAGAGTGCAAAGGTCTATCACAGACATCCGGTTTGTAATAGATTGGAGAAGGAAGCATTCGAACACAAAATCCTTTTACATTCAAACACGGAAAACCAGAGTACACAAATATGTCACAACAAATCCTTTATCATAACAAGATTCTTCAATCCACATGAATCCTTCGACTGTGGACTCTCTGGCACAAGATGAAACATAGATGGAAAAAGAAAATTGTTTGTTATAAACCAAGAAATCTCAAACACAGAGGCATAACTAGGAAACCAGAATATTTGCTGAAAATTTACAGTCGGGAGCTTAGCTCTACCATCGATAGATACAAAAATGGTGAAAACGCCTTCAAATACTCAAACTAGCAACAACAACAAGATCGAGACATACCATTAACAACTTTGCATCTGCATGGCTTCTGACAATTCACAGCCGCAATCTTTGAATGATCGTGCATCTTATGGAAGACGCGATCGATCTTCTGACAGTTTCATCGGTGACTCGACGTGCCTTTAATTCATTGCAGGGCTTCCCCATAATGGCGGAGACGATGTCTAACCACCACCAACCGCTTCAATAACTGCTTTCTTGGGATTGAGAACGATCTGGCCAACTCATCATCTTGGGATATGGAATACTCCTCACGCTGCCACCTGGAATAACTGAATAGCTTGATGGGTAGGCATGGAGGCCAGCGTGGAGAATGGGGCGCATGATAGGAGTGATGGCGTCAGATTATGAGGGCGTGGAAGAAGTGGCAAGGTGTGAGAAGGGTGACAGAGGAAGGTTCATGGTGGAAGACATCAGGCAGAAGGGGGGAAGACGAGAGAAAATGAACTCGCTTTTGGCGAGAGGCCGGCGTGGAAAGGAGCGGGACACATGGCAAGTGGTGAGTGGATGATGAGAAGGGGAATGGGCCACCGGGACGAAAGAGCAGAGGAGGATAGATGACACACGACAGCGGGGGGAAAGGCAGTTAGGGAGGATGACATGACAGGAGAAGGGCCCACGCGGGTTAAAGACAGGGTAGCTGAGAGGGATGAGGCTTCTCATGAGCCGTTGATCCAGGATCCTCGATCGTGGCCGTCGGAAAAATGCATCCACGATTCCGAACCCCCCCCTTCCGCTTAAAGGTAGAAAGGCAGGGGGGGTCCGGAAATTCCTTTATTGTCGTTGATCCGGGCACGCTGATCTAGACCGTTGGAGAGGTGCGCCCCGGATTCCAGACCCCCCGCCTCCGCTTAAAGGTAGAAAGGCGGGGGGGGGGTCCGGA
>JZKD02S1140057.1:0-12873 GCA_000966675.3 Picea glauca | reverse complement strand
ATAATCTTAAGGACGGATTTTTTTTTTGAAATGTAGAAACCTTGGAAAATCTTACTGGTCCTTTATATGTCAACTATAAATTTTTGGCTATATTTTTGTTAAAATATTCAAATTTCTAATGATTTTATATAGTTTATACAAAATTTTGGTTATTTTTAATGTAAAATAATTTTTTCTTATAGAATTTGGGCAAATAATTTTTAGAATGGAGAATTTTTTTGGGGAGAAAGCATAGTAAATTATCCAATGGGAGAAATTTAGCCCCTAAAATTTTCCCTGATATTCTTCTCTAATACAACCAAAGGAATTCCCACGAACTTTTCCATTACAACCAGAGGAGTTTCGAGCATCACCACTTGTGATCCATGATTTAGCATCCGTGTAGTTTATAACAATATCTCGGTACATTAGAGGATTTCCTATGATCACTTCCAATACACAAGCCCTCCAACTAGCGAACTTCATTCCAACCCCACCGACACGATAATCTCGCATCGATGAGTTTCCTCTCATATTCATCGAAACATCACATATAAGTGAAATTCCTTTCTTTATCTCCAATACACAATGTATCGGTGAGGTTCATCTCTCTCTCTCTCTCTCTCTCTCTCTCTTTCTCTCTCTCTCTCTGACACACTACTTGTCGGTGAGTTTCCCTTTTCATTTGTTGATGGCCTAGAAGAAAGATGTCGACCCCTCATGACACTTAACATATCAACAACGATCTTCTTTCTCTCACTGAAATCGACCTTGACAACTCTACACCTTCATCTTAAGGCCTCTCCTATTCTCCTCTAGGTCAAATCCTTCTCACTACACCCACCAATCAAGGTCCTATCATTTCCAATTATTAATCATTCCATGCTTGACTGGATAATTGATGATCGAATACCTACCTCTCTTAATCTACATCATGTTTCAATTGTAATTAATTTTTTTTGTGTCGCCAACAATTTTTATTACTCATACCATATCAATATACATGTTTTGCACATTCTTGATTTTGTGACTAACCATGATCATAGAAGTGTCATTTATCATCAAGTGGGATAATTGTAGCATATATAAGACTCACGCTAACTCTAAATTGAATCTCATAGGAGAATCAGTCCTTCCATCTACTAAACAGTGCTATGTGCTCCAAAGACCTCTCACTAAAATCCCCTCCTTGTGCTCTCTATGTTGCAAAAAACAACACCTCAATCAATCATCGTATGAGAAAGTTGTGGACTTTTGAACTCAAGCTCTTATTGTTTCTTTCTGAAAAAAGGGACAACTATAAATTTTTCGATTTGTCTTCCTTTAAAGGAGGAATTGTTGGAAACTTCTCCTGACCTAGAGGAGGAGTTTCCATGAACTTCTCCGGAGATTTTTTAAAACTCCTTTGGAAGTTGTTCAAAATTCTTTCGGAAGTTGTTGGAAACTTCTTTGGACATAGAGGAGGATTTCCACGAACTCCTCCAGAATTTGTTGAAAACTCTTCTGGAAGTTGTTGACAACTCTTTCGGATGTTGTTAGAAACTTGTCTAGACATAGAGGAGGAGTTCCCACCATGTTCTCTCGAAGTTCTTGAAAACTCCTTTGGAAGTTGTTGGAAACTTATCTGGACATTAGAGGAAGAGTTCCCATGAATTTCTCCAAAATAGGGACATGATCCTACCAAATTTATTTCATATTTTGGCAATATATTTTGACTCAGATGCCTATTTCGTGCATTCCTTATATTGTTGGAAATGAATTTCTGAGATCTACAACTTCCATGTTACATGATTTGAGAAATTCCCAGCCAATTGTTTACATTTTTCAATATGAATATATGGAATATTATTGACAACCTTGGGGGACACAACATCTCAATTGCAAACTTAGGAACCACGAATCAAATTCAGGGAAGCATATACAAAATTTCAATTAATTAATGTTTCATTTCTATGAGTTCAAATGCTTGGGTTTAATAGTTTATTTTGAGGTTACTCTGAGATATCTCATATGTTGCATGCTAAATGGTGCCAGGTACCAATGCCAAAGGGAGGTCATACTCAATATCCTCACAATCTGATCTAAAGCCTAGGACAATAGAGAAACAACAAGAACAATTGTCACAGCAGTGGGAAGTAGTGAAGGGAATCGAGCTCAAATGACTGAAGAAGAAGTATGAACTCATGATGAGAAACTATTGAACTCAGAATGAAGTGTCTTCTCATGTCTAGACCGGTCTCCATGGTGGGTGAAGCACACTATGGCCAAAATCTATGATGGCCCGCTAGCACTAAAATACAAATTCGAATTGTAACCACCTATTATATATTAAATCATAAAAACTCCTATTGTCCTTGTTCTTTCATCATGATGAAAGGGATAAGAAAAAAAGATTGTAAATGAAGGGTCATGGGGAAGGTGGAAGACAAAGAGTCATATTGAACTTAAATAAATACGAGGATTGTATCCAAGAAAAGGGATTTTTGGGCTCTCCATGCATTGTACATTTTCGAAGCTATTTTGGGAATACAATGTTAACAAAATTTGAGAAGCCCTTGTAGGAGTTTTCATGTACTAACGCTGAAACTATTAATCAGGAGAAGACATTTCTGGAGAGCTTTGATTCTTTTGTTGGGCGTATTGTGGACTATTCCTTTATGTTTTGCTCAAGAATCAGGTTTTTTTTTAAATGCACTTCCTGTTATAGAGTATTCTTATGTATGATAGTTACATTCTTATTTCTATTCTTAAGAGAATATTTGTTTAAATTTATGGGCTTAGAACCATAGATAATTGTTTAAATGCTAGACTGCTATATGTTTACAATTATTTATTCATATTTTTCTCTTTGCTCTATGTGAACTATTTCCTACACCCTCATGTTCTATGTTTATTTTTTGGTTACCTTAATTTTGTTCGGACTCATGCTTCTTGCATTCCATTTTTTTAGCCTAAGACGCTTAATTTTGTTTTATGCATATTGCTCTATGTGAACTATTTCCTAAGCCCAAATGTTCTATGTTTATTTTTTGGTTACCTTAATTTTGTTCGGACTCATGCGTCTTGCATTCCATTTTTTAGCATAGGACGCCTTAATTTTGTTCGGACTCATGCGTCTTGCATTCCAATTTTTTTTAAGCATAGGACGCCTTCATTGGTGGATCTAAAGAACGAGTCGATAGAATGTAGATCTTGCAGGAAAGTGAAGATGAGATGGACTGCGGCAGGCGAGCCGACAATCGCCCCAACGTGTTCCACTTCGTTGTCAAACTCGATGGTCAATCAAATGAAAATGGGAAATTTCATAAGTAATATCTCAGCGTGTCATTCAGACAAGATGATGTAAGCAATTCATCAGCATGTCAGTTGTGAAGGAAGGGTTAGGAGAGCACCGACAGTCGTCCAGTGGATATGGACGGCCGTGAGCGATTTACAATTCCCCATCATACATTTGCTTTGCATAGAGGAAATGCCTTACTAGGAAAATCCCCGTATGTGATTCATTTGTGGAAAGTAGAATTGAAAGACGACTGTTTTAAGTCTTGCTATTGAGTAAATTATTCAACAATGTTGATTAGCAATTTCTATCCGTCTGGTTTTTGTTCATGTATAAATATGGCTGGTGTCGTGAAATTTAATTACTTGCAAGTGCATAGAGGAGGAGAGTAGGAGAAGCTCCAGTAGTAATTTGGAACTTGTAGAAAGGGAAGAGCAGGAAAGAAAGAGTAGTAATTTGGAACTTGTAGAAAGGGAATAGCAGGAAAGAAGGAGTGTTTTAGAGGTTCTTGCAGATTTGATTTGATTATCAATGAGGAAGCGAATTGAAAAATCAAAACCTTATGTAGCAATGATATGCCTGCAATTTGGATACGCAGGCATGAATATTATTAATAAAGTGTCTCTAAACAGAGGGATGAGTCACTTTGTGCTTGTTGTGTACAGGCAGGTCGTCGCTACAGTAGTCCTTGCTCCTATGGCCTTCTTTCTCGAAAGGTATTCATATCTGCCCTTAATACTTCCAACATTTCATGTCTTTACATATCAAATGAAATGAAGTTTTATTGACAAATAGAGATTTTTTTTAAGTAAAGATTATCGATGTAGATACCTGCTCTGAACTGTTCAGGTTGGAATTATGAATGGGTTGATTTAAGTAAAGATTATCTAGTGGATGTAGATACTTGCTTTGAATTGGTTGGAATTATGAATGGTTGGAACTATGAATGGGTTGATCATTCAAGAGTAGAATATGTTACTTATAAGAAATTGAACCTCCGTGGGGAGGATAACAATTGTTCCTTCTAACTACCCAAATTACATCTAATGTCCAATGAACTTGAAAACAGTTTATATTATTATGTTTTTTCTATTATTCCCCACCAGATCCTAGTATGTTATGTTTTATCTATTATAGCCCCACCCTAACCTTAATATATGTATAAAATGGACTTGAAAACAGTTTATATTATTATGTTTTTTATATTATTCCCCACCAGACCCTAGTATGTTATGTTTTATCTCTTATAGCCCCACCCTAACCCTAATATATGTAAAAAATGGACTTGAAAACAGTTTATATTATTATGTTTTTTTTATTACTCCTCACCGAACCCTAATATGTTATGTTTTCTCTATTATACCTCAAGCCTAACCTTCATATATATATATATGTAAATTTAAATTATTACATGATACTATATTTTAAAATAAAGTTAATATAAAATAATAATTTGTATATCTCAATATATATATATATATATAATTTTTAAAAATATATAATTAATTTTTAAAAAAATTTATAATTTTTAAAATTGAATTCCCTTCTTCCAAACCTCCTTTCCACTTAATATATATGTACACATCATATTCCACTTAATATATATGTACAAATCATATTGATATAAATAAACCTTATCTAAAGTAAAGATTATCTACCATGTAGATACCTTCTCTGAACTGTTCAGGCTGGAATCATGAATGGGTCAACCATTCAAGGTTTCAAACTGCCTTTCATGTTTTGTCAGTTATGGACAAAAGTCTTCATAATGGTTAGTGTTTTAGGAAATAATATCAGTCATGCAGATATTTGGAATCATAAAAAGGGCAGATTGAAACCATGAACAGATAGACGGAAAATGGTTTTATCAGTTTTAAGTAGTTGTTTTGTTGGTCCATGTTTATTCCTTTGGACATTGGCTTAGTGGTTGAAAGCAGTTTATCTGTAAATTTAAATTAGTACAGGACACTTTTCAGTATATTTAAAATGGAGTTAATATAAAACAGTTTTTTTGTATATGTAAAAAAATATGTGTACTTTTTTTAATTGGAATCCCTGCTTCCAAATATTCCAAGCCTCCTTTCCACTTAATACATATATGTACAAATCATATTGATATAAATAAACCTTAATAAAAAACTTTTGATCTTAATGTTGTTTTTGCTAATCCATATAAAGCTTTGCCACTAACACACAATGCAATCCTATCCTGTGTGAAGCTTTACAAATAACATACAATGCATTGCAGGAAGGTGCGACCCAAACTCAGATTTTACATCTTCTGCCAAATTTTTGTACTTGGTTTGTTAGGGTAAGTATCATTTCATTTTCATAGCAGGTTGCTTCTTTTTCATATCATCCCCGCCATCTCTGATTGCTTCTGTGAAGATTCTTTGAGCCTAATTTAAATTAAATATGGAATATGCATGCTCGCAGGCCAGTGATAGACCAAAATTTCTACTACCTGGGTTTGAAATTAACTTCTCCAACCTATGCATCTGCACTGAGTAATGTTCTCCCGTGTATTACTTTCGTGATTGCCCTCCTGTTGAGGTAATCAAATCACAGTCCCTCCAAACCTCTGCAAAAAAAAAGCAGGCATTTGTCAATTAACATTTTTTCATGGTCTTATGCGATATCTGCATTTGTTTAGGGTGGAGAGAGTGAATATAAAAAAGATACGCAGTCGAGCAAAAATACTGGGAACGATCGTGTGCTTAGGGGGAGCAACGTTAATGACGTTATACAAAGGTCCTCTTGTTCACATGTTTTGGTCTCCACATCATCAATCCCCCAAGGATAACCAGACATCTACGCCAGCAGCAGCTGGCACTGATAATAAACAAAGGATCGTGGGCTCTGGTTTGATAGTTGCAGCAACTCTTGCGTGGTCACTCTTCTTTATCCTACAGGTGATCATATATTTCTCAGACCTTTTTTCATTTAGGATAAATTTTTTCAGCATTTACAGCAAGGTTGACGAATTCCCATTACTCTAATTCATGATTTTGAATGTGCAGGCTGCAGTCCTCAAAAAATATTCTGCTCAACTTTCGCTTGCGACCTTAATATGTTTTATAGGGACATTACAGGCAACAGTTCTAAGCCTAGCTCTCGTACATGATCCTTCCAAGTGGGCGTTAGGGTGGGACATCAACCTCTTAACTGCAGTCTACTCTGTACGTTTGTTTGTTTTTTTTCTTTCGATTGAACATGAATTCATGATGGGGAGATTGCATATGAAAGTAATTTATAGCGTAGAGTAATTAATATTTCTGGGCGCAGGGAGTGGTAACGTCAGCAATTGCATATTATGTGCAAGGTCTGTGCATGCGCTTAAAAGGACCTGTTTTTGCCACAGCATTCAATCCGTTGATTGTGATAATCGTGGCAGTAATGGGATCTATTATTCTCTCTGAGAACATCTATTTGGGCAGGTTTGTAATTTCTAATTCTCTATTAACATATCAAGCTGAAATGGAGATTAATAGTTACCACAAATAGCATGATTTAAAATGCTAATTAGTTGCACTGATCCACTTAATACAGTGTGTTGGGAGGAGTTATGGTCGCAATAGGGCTATACGCTGTTCTGTGGGGAAAATTGAAGGATAGCGAGATCTCAACTGATCAAAATTGCTCGGAGGTGCTTTCCAATTCTCAAGTCGTGCTCCCCAAAAATGAAAATAAGGCAGATGGCACAGAAACTGCCTCCAATCAGCCCATGAATAAGGGGTCTGAGCCCCATGAGTTCAAGCTTATGAAAAAGCTTCCGGGGGATCTAGTACTGACTTGCAATTAGAAACTAGATAATTTTTTGTAGTTTTACATATGGTTATGTAGATATATAGGGATTTTGTGTAACTATCATTAGTGTATACTCCTTTGCAATACGTAATATTAATATGTTGATGGATTGATCCGGGAGAGCTCCATATAAGGTTATCTAACAGTCAACTTCCCATGTTAAAGTGGATGATTGCTAAGTTGGAGTTTTAAAATGTTAAAGTGGATGATTGCTAAGCTGGAGTTTTAAAAAAACTTATTCTAAAGTTTCTATCTTTTTGGTTACATTTAGTCAACCCCTTTAAAAAGTGGCTTATTGTCACATTAACTTTCCTTCCTTTAATGTCAACCAAAAACTAGAACATTTAGCCAACCCCTTTAAAAAGTGGATTATTGTCACATTAAGTTTCCTTCCGTTAATGTCAAGTAGAGGTTAAAGCTTGAGAGTTTTATGTATAGAAATCTGGTCTATGCAAAACCCCTCAAACCCAAGTGTACTAGATAAACTCAAATTTAAAAAATGGGACACTTGAGAAGGGTGTAATGAGGCGTTTCAGTCTAAATATGATCCTCAAATACAGTGCTTCAATTATTTTTGCTAAATGCTAAATAATAATTCAACTATAGATTTATTTTAATTTTGGATTGATTATATCTTTAAAATATTATGTTTTTTTTAAATACAATTATTTTTGAAGGATTTGATCACTCTAAAAATATAATAAATTTGAAATTAATATATATATATATATATATATATTGAACAAATAAACTAGTTACATATATTCCTCATAATGAATACTATATCATTAGAATGCTTTAATCATAAATATATATTTTTATTATTTATTTTTTTAAATACCATGTGTGTCAACTCTACTGAAAAAGTATATTTGTCCCTCATAATAAGATATAAATTTTTAAGAGAAAGGATAAATGAGGTAATAGTCTCTCAAATAAGAGAAATGGTGCAGAGCCACAACTGCAATACGGAGAAAGCACAACTCACAGAACAAGACTCTCGTATCTTGGATTTTTTCCATCTAAAAGAATGGCGCAACAACATACCTATAGGGTGCAAGCTGCAACTCCAGATAGGAGCCTGCAACTAGACTCCCCCTCCCTTAGGGTTCCTTAAACTGAATTTTGACGGGGCAACAAAAGGAAATCCAGTAGTGGCAGGGGCAGGTGGAGTAATCAGAGACAATGGTGGAAACATCATCTAACTATACACTGGGAGCATGGGAAACTCAACCAACAACGCGACAGAATTTGGAGCCTTGGAACTTGGCCTCGAAATCCTAAGTCGTGAAAGGATGACAAACGTGCCATTGTGGAAGGTGACTCCACCCTAGTTATCAACATGGAAAAAAGAATCCAAAATGGCACCAGAGTGGGCAAGGTTCAGTGCCACTGGCACCTTGCACACTCCCTACAAAAAATCTAGGAGCATCTGAGAACTTTGAATATAGTGGAGTTGAACTGGATGTGTAGGTCAAAGAATGCTCTAGTGGATAGGCTCGCCAACGAGGGGGTCGAAAAGGAAGGCTTAGAACTAGATGATACCTAGATCAACATTCCAAGTGGGCAACTCAAAACAAACTGCAAACACCCTGCGGAAAAATATCATGAAGGCGGTTTAAGAATGGAAGGTCACATCGAGGAGGACATTGCAAGGCCTCTCAAAGGTACGCGAGCCCCAACAAGAATAGGAGTGCCTAACACTTTTCCACCAATTATCATGCAATATTACAATAAGCAGTAGACTCTCGATTGGAAGAAATGCCATTACGTCCATAATAGTTGTGGGGAAAGCACGAGTGAAAGGCCAGGCAACAGGTCGCATGAAACGAATGATGTAAGGCATGAGGGGTTGATTATAACCAGGATTGATCCACCAGGCCAAGTACAGGTACAAAGAGCATCAAAATCGGATCACAAGTGATAAAGGGCAGGGATCGCACAGGGACAAAGGACGACCCATCATGATCATACGATCCTTAATAGGAAAACTGATGGAAGCACTCATCATCGCGAGAAAACCAAGACTGAAAGGATGGGATTGCAGAGGGGAAAGGTCAAGAATAAGAGCATGGATGATTTTAGGGGATAAAGTTCGCTCATGGGCTAATTTTCCATGGTTTTTCCAAAAACGAGATTCGCTATTTGAAAAATGATTCGCCCAAATTCTATAGGATAAAATTATTTTACCTCAAAAATTGCCAAACATTTATACAAACTATATAAAATCCTTATAAATTTAAATATTTTTACAAAAATATCACCAAACATTTATAGTTGGCATATGAAGGATTAGTAAGATTCGCCAAGGTTTCTACATTTAAAAATAAATTTCCATCCTTAAAATCATCCCTAAATAAGAGTGACAGAAGAAATAGACGCAATCGGAAGGAGCACAACAACAATGATTATTATAGAGTCAAGGACAAGGAAATGGAGAATACCTATGAAGTGAGGCATAGGTTGATTAACCAAAATATGAGATGCGGTAGGAAAAGTAGGATGGCGTGACTAAAGAAAATGCATAGGAAAATGAACCACCCTTGGAAGGAAGTCTCGAATAGTTCACGGTGGGGAACAAGAATGAAACAGGCAGTGAAAGAGGCGGAGGGCACCTTTCAAGCTCTGGTTGCATCGAAAGGGAAGGAAACCATCACTCGATGGGAAAATGAATTAAAGAACAAGCACAAAGGTAAAGCACGGGATGCATTGGTACAAGAAGAGGACTTGGTAATTGATTTGGGGGCCACACAACCTAGGCAAATCCTCTACCACAAAACAATGTAGATGGCTTGGCTAACTAAGATGATGATCGAGAAAGTGTTTTCAGAAAGGGAAGAAGTCAGGAAGGAGGATAACAAGGAAAACAAGAAAATGTTGGATGAGATCCTGCATTGCATCAACTGTTTGGAAACTATTACCAAACTGTTAGTAGAGGTAGAGTAGGACAAAAAATGCAAGCTGGAGCGGTTGGCAGCCCAGTTCCACCTCTACCTATGCTATGTCCATCACATGAACATCACGCCTGTTGATGTACACGATACACCAGCTCAAATCCGGAAGACTCACACAACCTCCCAAAAGGAAGATAGCAAGAGCCAAGCAGATGGAGGGAAGGAGCACCCCCAGATGCAAAAACACTTCATAGTTCTGGATTAATGATTTGGTAGTCTATAGGCAGTAAGACCATGCTTTGTCAGGTTAGCTCAGATATCCTTCACGCTCTGGTTTAGGGGGATGTTTTAGCCTCTTCTTATATATATATATATATGTTTTTTTTCTCAAACTGAACATGGAAGGTCCAATCTGGTTTCCCTTGGTTGCAGATGAGGACCATCCCTCATTACTACCAATTTGCACAACTAAAAAACCCCTCTCCTTTTAAGAAGACCAGAATCCCCACTTTTTATATCATAATCTTTTTAATAATATAGAATACTATACTTACTTACAAATATATATATATATATATATATATATATATATATAATTTTAATTACGATTAATTTATATTTTAAAAATTACATAAAAATTTAAAATTATTGTATTTAACATATTTTATATTTCAAAAATTGTTCGTACACGTTCAATCTAAAACAACCGTTCTATTTTTTCTCGACACAATGAGATATGAAGAATCTTTGAAGAGATTATCACTTAACCCATGTTCAACAGTCCTAGCTGGTATTGCATTTTGAAATGTTCTTTTTTATAACAATGATATGTATCTGTTTTTTTTGAGATGCTTTGTAGGTTTTAAAATAAAATATTAATAATATTAGTTTATATATATCATGTATAGTAAATTGGATTATGGTTGATGTTGGTTAATTATGTTTAATTAAAGTTTGTTATGGTTGATGATAATTGATTATAATTTATATTATGATTCATTATGGTTGACTATTTTTTATTTTCATTTACAATGACTTCCTATAACCATGATTAATAATGGTTCACTATGGACTATGATTAATGATTGTTTACTATGGTTTTACTATGTTCATATAAAGGTTCCCACCTTAGAATATAGCTCATTTATGAACATTAGTTAGGAAAAGGTAATTGTGGTTAATCATGGTCCATGGTTCATTCATTGAGTTATGGAAAAAACATATCCAAGTTGTGGAGAAAAGTTCACAAAGTTGCATAAATGTGAAAAACTAGCAAATTAGAATGATAGCTAGGTGAACATAGAAAAGGGAGAACAAAATAAAAAGTTTTTAAAAAAATACAAGCCTAACATAGAGATGAAATCAAACTAATAACAAAACATAACAACAAAAAAATGTTTTTTTTTCCAAGTAGCATACAAAAATCCATTATTAGTTACTAGAATGTTAGTTTGGGTTCATCTTCCTAATTTTCCATTACATTTTATTTATTTATTAGTGTTTTAAGATATTGAGAATGCTTTCCAAACTTCTATAAAATCAGATTTTGATAGAGTTGTAGTAGGTTTATGTAATGTATATACATGCATCTGTGTTGAGAGATAGACCTTAGCAAAGGTCTTTTAAGAAAAATAATTATTTCATGGAAGAATTTTAAATACACATGGATCTTTGATTATGAGAAGAGGTCATTCAAGTGCATAATATGTCACTTTCCAAAACATTTATAGGTTACTTGTCCCCATGCTTGAGCTCATCCTCAAAGGAAAAAATGAACCAAATCAAAACAAAAGAGTTGAAATCTTTTGGAGAAGTCGAATTTAGATATTGACATTGATTATAATGAAGTAAATCATAATCCACAGTGCTGATTTGAGAATCCAGTCATTTGAAGAAATAGATATAGAAAATTCCTCCCACAGTGCTGATTTGAGAATCCAGTCATTTGAAGAAATAGATATAAAAAATTCCTCCCTCAGTGAGGAAGTGGTATTTGAAGCTCGTATAGGTAGAACAAAAAGACATCATCAAATTGATACACGTAATTCATTAATTCCTTATAAGAAGTCTACTCTTAATTCCTTCTGACTCGACTTCCCCTTCTGACTCGGTGTTAGTTACCGTGGCAGTTTTCTAGAGGGGTGGCAACAAGTTAAAAAGAAGAAAGGTAAAAGGGAAATACGGAGGATGGAAAATAAATGAAATATACATTACTTGTGTAATTTTAATCATATAAGTGTAGTACAGATCTATAATATTATAAGTATATCATGTACATTTATAATTGTTTTTATTTGTATTATTCTTTAAAAAAATTATTTGTATTATTCTTTAAATATCTAAAGAATGTGATTTCCATTCTAAAAAATAAAAATCGTGCTTCTTTTTATTTGAAAAAGAAGGAAAAAACTACTTTTTTATGTTTTTATTTTAATATGTACACACGGCCAGATTTGAAATATTGAGAGACGTCCTCATTCAAAAATGAAGATTGTCCTACAATCATCGCAGGGAAAAATGATGAAGAAATATGGATATAACACATTTCTTGGCACCCATGTCAAGGTAGAAACTTAAGGGAAGATTCATGTTGGTAAACCTTGAGTTAAAGTTTCCGCAACTATGATTCCAAATGGGTGTAACCAAGATTTCCATATTCTCAAAAGATTAAATTTTGAAATTAGATTTTCTTTCAACCTCTTTGTTTGTAGAAAGATGAACATCACCGCTTTATGGTTATTTTGTGATGTTAAGTGAATGAAAAATGTTGTTTTGAATGTTTTTCATTAGTTAGTTAATAAGTTTAATTTAAGGTGAAAAAATGTATTTATGATAATTCTTTAGAATTCATTTTTTTTTTAGAGATTGCATTTAATTAATTTTTTATTTTTATTTCAAAAATTAATATATATATAT
>JZKD02S1140056.1:188418-213732 GCA_000966675.3 Picea glauca | reverse complement strand
TGCTGCCAACGAGCGTCCATAGCCCCGACGAAGTCACCCTGACATCATAGACCTTGCTCCGCTACCAGTGAGCATTCATAGCCCCGACGGATATATCTACATACCCTCTCCTGTTGTTCACTCTTTTGATAATATCAATTTTATTTCAGCATGATGCACTGAGTGAGTGGGAGAGGAGGATGTCTGTTTATTTGCAAGGTGAGAGGGTTAAGGTGGATGCTTCACTAGCTCYGTTCTCTTGGTTCACGTAGTCCTTTCCAKCTTTCSTTCTTTCCCTTGAGGTCTTACTGAACCACAAATTAGACATTTCTGACATTTCTCCGAAGTTGTTCATTTTCTCAAGTTGGATAGAGGATTCCTCAAAGTAACTGCAAGTTTTCCAGTGCTTCTATTGTTTGTAAGTGAGTGATGAGTTAGAAACAACATTTGCTACATTGCATGATTCTAAGGCCAACCATTGTTTTGTTGGACATACCTTCAAAATCATAGAAAACCAGAAAGAAAAGAAACAACAAAAGAAGTATTTCACAATCATGACAATACTCAACAAAGACATAAAACACACATATTTATTGTTTTATTCATTTTCATTATTTTTAATTTTTTTAATTTTAATTTTTAATTTTTATTTAATGGAAGTATTATTTTAGGGATTGACCATTTATTGGGAGGGCATCAGGTTCCCCCTTCAGATTTTGCAACCGATAAGTGCCTTGCCATATCTTCTCAGCCACTTGGAAAGGTCCAAGCCATAGATTCTGAAACTTAGAATGTTTCCCTTTTGGTTCGTTTTCTCTATCCCACTTTAGGACTAAGTCTCCTACTTCAAAATTATTTTCTTTAGCCTTATGCTTATCGAACTATATTTTCACTATATGTTGGTGAGATAGGAATTTTGACTTAGCTTTTTCTCTCTCTTCTTCCAGCATGAGAAAAGTGTTAATTCTTTGTTGCATGGATGATGAAGGTTCTTCGTTGGAATCTTGGGCTACTTGAAGAGAAGAAATATAGAGCCAATTTGGGAGGATGGCTTCTAGCCCGTAGACCAAAAAGTACGGGAAATTTCCTATAGCTTCTTTAGGTGTGACCCTATCATCCCATAGAGAATTATGGAGTAGATTATGCCAATTTCTTTGGTTCTCTGTAACCACCCTCTTTAATATTCTTACCAAGTTTTTATTAGTTGATTCTGCCACACCGTTTCCCTGGGGATAATAATTTGCAGAGTACTTAATTATGATTCTTTTGTCCATAGAAAACTCCATCAATAGGGTGGAAGAAAAGTATGTTGCATTATCAAAGAGAAGAACACGAGGGACACCAAACCTCTTGATCATTTTTTGTTCTATGAATTAGATTACTACCTTCTCGTTTACATGAGTCAGAGGAATAGCCTTTTCCCACTTCATGAAATAGTCGATGGTAGTAAGAATGTGCTTGTGTAGTTTTGAAGAGCTAGGTGTAACTTCTCCTATGATATCCAACCCCCACTGCTCAAAAGGCCTAGAGACAGTCACAGGTTGGAGTGGGACTGCTTCTCTCTTCTCTTTTCTAGTGCTTATTTGTCAAGTATTACAGTTTCTAGCATAAGTATGAGCGTCTTTGAACAAGGTGGGCCAATAATAGCCGACTGTTAGAATCTTATGAGCGATGGTGTTTCCTATGAAATTTTCCCCGACGGGGCCATCATGGAGTTCCTTCAACACTTTGTTTGTGTCTTCACATTTGAGGCATCTTAATAGTACTCCATCATAATTGATCCAGAAAAGAACTGAATTTATAAGGCGATATTGTGCATATTTTAATATGAGGGCTCTCCTTTCTCTAGGGTGGAGATTTTCGGGACAAGTCCCATGATGTAGAAGATAAGTTAAATCTTTATACCAAGAGTCTTGTCCTGGGGAGATGTATTATTCTTCACCACACCATAGTGCCATTTCGTTCTCCCATCCAGAAACTTCATTTACTTGATCCTGGGCTTTGGCTGCAAGCTTGCATAACCCTTGTCCTTTTACTAGTTTGGCAGGTTTTATATCTTGATCAAATTTATGGACTACTTCCATCCAATTCCCTCTTATTTTCCCCATTTCTTTTTGGGTAAACAAGGATTGGACTGCAGGGTGTGGCACAATCACTTTAGTGTGATTCTTGAGGATGTAAGACCTTAAATTATTTACTGCCTTATAAACCACATAGGCATATTTGTTTATAGCAGGATAATTGATCTCATCTCCTTGAAGATTAGTACTCATAAATGACACTGGGGCTTTGTTGTTGTCATCATCCTTCTGATTAAAAACTGCACCTAACGATTGGTTGGAGGCAAAAGTATAAAGGGAAAAGTCTCTATTGAAATCAAGACTTCGCAACACCGGGGCCTGGGATATAACAACTTTGATATAATTAAAGGCGTATTTTCTCTCATCATCCCACTTAAATTCAATATCCTTGTGAATCATATTTTAAAGGGTTTGATGATTTCTGAGAAGTCAGTAGTGAACTTTGTCACAAAATTAATTTGCCCAAAAAAGGATTGCATAGCTTTCTTATTATGCGGTAATGGAATTTGAGCTATGGCCTTAATCCTTTTCGGGTCTATGAGGATCCCTACTTGATATATAATGTTACCTAACAACTTACCTTCCTCGACACTGAAGATAGTTTTCTTTGGGTTCAAGGATATACCGTATTTCCTACACCTTTCAAAAATATGAGTTAGGTGTTGGATGTGCTCTTCTCTATTATTCGAATACACTGTTATGTCATCTAGATACACTACCACACATTTATTTATTAGTCCCTGGAAATCCACATCCATGGCCCTTTGGAAGGTCCCTCCCACTTTAATTAACTCAAAAGGCATGCGTTTATAAGCGAAGATTCTCCATTTAGTTTGGAAGGTGGTTTTTAAACTACCTTCCTTTGAAACCAGGACTTGGTTGTAACCTGAGAACCCATCTAATAGAGAGAAGATCTCCGAGCCAGACATGGTCTGTAGGAGTTGTTCCATCGATGGGACTGGGTAATTGTATATTTCTAAAGATCTATTGAGGTTCCTAAAATCTACGCATAGATAAATTTCCCCCGATGTTTTCCTCACCGGAACAAGATTTTCTACCCAGGTGGAATGCCTAACCTGGAAAATGATCTTGGAGTCTAAAAGTTTCTTTAATTCCTGATATATGAGAGGTTCCAGGGATGGGTGATACTTTTAGAGCTTCATTTGGAAAGGTTTCACTTCAGGTTTTAACAAGATGGTGTGTTGAATGATGTGGGTATCATATGTTTTCAAATCCCTATAGGACCATGTGAAGACATCCTGGTATTGTCTGAATAATTTGAGGTAATATTTCCTCTCTTCCATAGATATAGTCTTGCCGAGATTCACATTATTTGGGTTTTCTGGGCTCCCAAGATTTATAGTTTCATGCAAGGGACAAGAGCTACCAGTCTTTGTGTTTTTTGGTCCCTTAAATCGCTCTTTCAGATCAAACANATGGACTACTTCCATCCAATTCCCTCTTATTTTCCCCATTTCTTTTTGGGTAAAAAAGGATTGGACTGCAGGGTGTGGCACAATCACTTTAGTGTGATTCTTGAGGATGTAAGACCTTAAATTCTTTACTGCCTTATAAACCACATAGGCATATTTGTCTATAGCAGGATAATTGATCTCATCTCCTTGAAGATTAGTACTCATAAATGACACTGGGGCTTTGTTGTTGTCATCATCCTTCTGAGTAAAAACTGCACCTAACGATTGGTTGGAGGAAAAAGTATAAAGGGAAAAGTCTCTATTGAAATCAAGACTTCGCAACACCGAGGCCTGGGATATAACAGCTTTGATATTATTGAAGGCGTCTTTTCTCTCATCATCCCACTTAAATTCAACATCTTTGTGAATCATATTTTTTAAGGGTTTGATGATTTCCGAGAAGTTAGGAGTGAACTTTGTCACAAAATTAATTTGCCCAAAAAAGGATTGCATAGCTTTCTTATTATGCGGTAATGGAAGTTGAGCTATGGCCTTAATCCTTTTTGGGTCTATGAGGATCCCTACTTGATATATAATGTTACCTAACAACTTACCTTCCTCGACACTGAAGATAGTTTTCTTTGGGTTTAAGGATATACCGTATTTCCTACACCTTTCAAAAATATGAGTTAGGTGTTGGATGTGCTCTTCTCTATTATTCGAATACACTGTTATGTCATCTAGATACACTACCACACATTTATTTATTAGTCCCTGGAAATCCACATCCATGGCCCTTTGGAAGGTCCCTCCCACTTTAATTAACTCAAAAGGCATGCGTTTATAAGCGAAGATTCTCCATTTAGTTTGGAAGGTGGTTTTTAAACTACCTTCCTTTGAAACCAGGACTTGGTTGTAACCTGAGAACCCATCTAATAGAGAGAAGATCTCCGAGCCAGACATGGTCTGTAGGAGTTGTTCCATCGATGGGACTGGGTAATTGTATATTTCTAAAGATCTATTGAGGTTCCTAAAATCTACGCATAGATAAATTTCCCCCGATGTTTTCCTCACCGGAACAAGATTTTCTACCCAGGTGGAATGCCTAACCTGGAAAATGATCTTGGAGTCTAAAAGTTTCTTTAATTCCTGATATATGAGAGGTTCCAGGGATGGGTGATACTTTTAGAGCTTCATTTGGAAAGGTTTCACTTCAGGTTTTAACAAGATGGTGTGTTGAATGATGTGGGTATCATATGTTTTCAAATCCCTATAGGACCATGTGAAGACATCCTGGTATTGTCTGAATAATTTGAGGTAATATTTCCTCTCTTCCATAGATATAGTCTTGCCGAGATTCACATTATTTGGGTTTTCTGGGCTCCCAAGATTTATAGTTTCATGCAAGGGACAAGAGCTACCAGTCTTTGTGTTTTTTGGTCCCTTAAATCGCTCTTTCAGATCAAACATATTTTCAAGATTAGCTATCCCTTTTGGGATTGTGTGAGCCTTCGATTTATCCATAGGTTGTCCTGTCTAAGAATCGATTTCTGTTGATTTCTCTTGGAATTATTCATCATCAATAGAGATATATTTGAAATTGTCTTGGTTGGTTAAGAAGTGTATAATTTGTTCATATCCTTCAAAGAATTTCCAATTGGAAATGTTATTAGGTACGGATGGTTTGTAGAGCAGCTCCATAGTGAATCAGGAGGCTTCATAATCCTCTAAAGGTGACAGCCTAGAAGCGGCTGTGGCCAAGGAGTCATCAACAATATTTTTTTCTCTGGGGATCATTGTGATATTGAAAGCTTCAAAGTGCTCTGTTAACCTATGCACCTCCTGCTGATAGTTCTTCAGGTGAGGAGAATTGCAATGTATAGTATTCCTTACTTGTCTAACAATAATTTTAGAGTCTCCAAAAACTTTCAATTCTTTGACATTCAAATCTATGGCTTTATTTAATCCTTGTACCAGAGCTTCATATTCGATAGTGTTGTTGGTACATTTGAACTCTAGCCTATAGGACAAGAAATGACGTTTACCTTTAGGATCGATGAGGATGCACCCTGCTCCTAACCCTTCTTGCGATTTAGATCCATCAAAATAGAGGGTCCAAATTTGTGTGCGAAAATCTCTCTTTTCATTTCCCTTATTAGTTTCTTGCTCTCTGACCTTTTGTTCCACAATCCCTAGCCTAGGGTTTTGACAGAAGAGGGCGTCTCCTGTCGTTATCGACGATTTCTCTTGAAAATCCAATTTGGATTTTTGAGTAAGAGGAACATCAGACAAGAGAGGAATGAAGTTTCTGAAGTAGGAATCACATGAATAATTGCCCAGTATGGGGAAATCTATGGACGAGGGTTCGTTCGACATTTCTAGATCAGTGACCGTATGTTTAAGATATCTCTCCCTATCGATTCTGATCATGTTCTTGTATCCCTTCAGTGGTAGCCAAAGGTGTGCCCAGTTTGTACTGAAGTACCCATTTATATTTTCAGACCAATCTCGACTCATTAATAGCCCATATGTGTATGGGATATCTAATACGATGATGTCAATCACTTGCATAAACGTGGGGTGTGTCAATATTATGATCATCACATCTTTGAGTTCTCCTATGACCTTGACCTGGGTCCTGTCTAGTTGTATGACATGTTTATCACTTTTGAGAGGTATGGCATTTAATCTTTTGCAAATAGACAAGGGCATAACGTTGGAAGATGCTCCAGAATCTACCAAACAATTATGAAGGTTTCTATTGAATACTTCGAACATTAAGAGGAAAGGTGGGACAAAAGGATTTTCCTTTCTATCTCCCAAACAGGTGTTCACAATTGGTTTTCCCACCATATTTGTGGGAGACATATATCTTTCTGGACCATAACCCACCATCAGTTTTTCTACTAAATTCAAAGCTTGTAATAGAAAGTCCTTCTGCTGAGGAATCCCACATATGTCCATAACTGATATATTGGCCTTTAGCTTCTTCAAATATTCAAACACATTGTAATATAGTTTGGGGGATTCGTGGNAAGGATATACCGTATTTCCTACACCTTTCAAAAATATGAGTTAGGTGTTGGATGTGCTCTTCTCTATTATTCGAATACACTGTTATGTCATCTAGATACACTACCACACATTTATTTATTAGTCCCTGGAAATCCACATCCATGGCCCTTTGGAAGGTCCCTCCCACTTTAATTAACTCAAAAGGCATGCGTTTATAAGCGAAGATTCTCCATTTAGTTTGGAAGGTGGTTTTTAAACTACCTTCCTTTGAAACCAGGACTTGGTTGTAACCTGAGAACCCATCTAATAGAGAGAAGATCTCCGAGCCAGACATGGTCTGTAGGAGTTGTTCCATCGATGGGACTGGGTAATTGTATATTTCTAAAGATCTATTGAGGTTCCTAAAATCTACGCATAGATAAATTTCCCCCGATGTTTTCCTCACCGGAACAAGATTTTCTACCCAGGTGGAATGCCTAACCTGGAAAATGATCTTGGAGTCTAAAAGTTTCTTTAATTCCTGATATATGAGAGGTTCCAGGGATGGGTGATACTTTTAGAGCTTCATTTGGAAAGGTTTCACTTCAGGTTTTAACAAGATGGTGTGTTGAATGATGTGGGTATCATATGTTTTCAAATCCCTATAGGACCATGTGAAGACATCCTGGTATTGTCTGAATAATTTGAGGTAATATTTCCTCTCTTCCATAGATATAGTCTTGCCGAGATTCACATTATTTGGGTTTTCTGGGCTCCCAAGATTTATAGTTTCATGCAAGGGACAAGAGCTACCAGTCTTTGTGTTTTTTGGTCCCTTAAATCGCTCTTTCAGATCAAACAGATTTTCAAGATTAGCTATCCCTTTTGGGATTGTGTGAGCCTTCGATTTATCCATAGGTTGTCCTGTCTGAGAATCGATTTCTATTGATTTCTCTTGGAATTATTCATCATCAATAGAGATATATTTGAAATTGTCTTGGTTGGTTAAGAAGTTTATAATTTGTTCATATCCTTCAAATAATTTCCGATTGGAAATGTTATTAGGTACGGATGGTTTGTAGAGCAGCTCCATAGTGAATCAGGAGGCTTCATAATCCTCTAAAGGTGACAGCCTAGAAGCGGCTGTGGCCAAGGAGTCAGCAACAATATTTTTTTCTCTGGGGATCATTGTGATATTGAAAGCTTCAAAGTTCTTTGTTAACCTATGCACCTCCTGTTGATAGTTCTTCAGGTGAGGAGAATTGCAATGTATAGTATTCCTTACTTGTCTAACAATAATTTTAGAGTCTCCAAAAACTTTCAATTCTTTGACATTCAAATATATGGCTTTATTTAATCCTTGTACCAGAGCTTCATATTCGATAGTGTTGTTGGTACATTTGAAATCTAGCCTATAGGACAAGAAATGACGTTTACCTTTAGGATCGATGAGGATGCACCCTGCTCCTAACCCTTCTTGCGATTTAGATCCATCAAAATAGAGGGTCCAAATTTGTGTGCGAAAATCTCTCTTTTCATTTCCCTTATTAGTTTCTTGCTCTCTGACCTTTTGTTCCACAATCCCTAGCCTAGGGTTTTGACAGAAGAGGGCGTCTCCTGTCGTTATCGACGATTTCTCTTGAAAATCCAATTTGGATTTTTGAGTAAGAGGAACATCAGACAAGAGAGGAATGAAGTTTCTGAAGTAGGAATCACATGAATAATTGCCCAGTATGGGGAAATCTATGGACGAGGGTTCGTTCGACATTTCTAGATCAGTGACCGTATGTTTAAGATATCTCTCCCTATCGATTCTGATCATGTTCTTGTATCCCTTCAGTGGTAGCCAAAGGTGTGCCCAGTTTGTACTGAAGTACCCATTTATATTTTCAGACCAATCTCGACTCATTAATAGCCCATATGTGTATGGGATATCTAATACGATGATGTCAATCACTTGCATAAACGTGGGGTGTGTCAATATTATGATCATCACATCTTTGAGTTCTCCTATGACCTTGACCTGGGTCCTGTCTAGTTGTATGACATGTTTATCACTTTTGAGAGGTATGGCATTTAATCTTTTGCAAATAGACAAGGGCATAACGTTGGAAGATGCTCCAGAATCTACCAAACAATTATGAAGGTTTCTATTGAATACTTCGAACATTAAGAGGAAAGGTGGGACAAAAGGATTTTCCTTTCTATCTCCCAAACAGGTGTTCACAATTGGTTTTCCCACCATATTTGTGGGAGACATATATCTTTCTGGACCATAACCCACCATCAGTTTTTCTACTAAATTCAAAGCTTGTAATAGAAAGTCCTTCTGCTGAGGAATCCCACATATGTCCATAACTGATATATTGGCCTTTAGCTTCTTCAAATATTCAAACACATTGTAATATAGTTTGGGGGATTCGTGGTTATGAATATGTATAGGATTTTTACCGAGAGCGAAAGATGTTTTCGGGTGATCGAGCCTTAACTTACTTTTCGAGGCCTGGGTGACATCGATATCTTTCAAGTCAGGTGGGCCCTTAATGCGTGTCTGTACCACCAAAACTTCCATGGGTTTTTCATGAGACTCAAACAGGTCATCGGACAACATGATCAGGTCGGGATCCCATATCAGCGGGCCTTAACTTACTTTTCGAGGCCTGGGTGACATCGGTATCTTTCAAGTCAGGTGGGCCCTTAATGCGTGTCTGTACCACCAAAGCTTCCATGGGTTTTTCATGAGACTCAAACAGGTCATCGGACAACATGATCAGGTCGGGATCCCATATCAGCATGGCTGTATCTCGTGGTGGGTCAATCTCTTCTTGGTCAACAATATTCATAACTAGACTACTTGGCTTCTCAGTTAGGGAGATTTCGTCTAGAAATTGATTGGCCATCAAATTCATGGCATGTACCCATTGAGAGAAGTCTCTTTCGGAGTGGTTTTCCTGATGATAAGTACAGAAAGAATTAGATGCAACATTCCCTAGATTAATATTTAAGTTAGTTGGGGGAGGTTCAATTGCTTTGAAAGGATGGTTCCTTTTAAAGAAAGGCTTATAGGGCATTTGGCCTAGGTTTCCCTCTTCTTCATTTCTCTTCATGTCTATGATCTCGTTTGATAATTTCTTAACCATGCATTGTAGATCTTCTAGATCTCCATTACCCTTGTCGGGAACCTTTTCAGTTGGTTTCCCTGATGGTCTAGTTAGAAGGATTCCTCTCCTGGGAGGGGGTTGGGTTTATTTATTTACTAGAGAGGCCTATCCTTCTTTGCATCCTTTCATCTAGAATTCTATTGTCTTGGCCTCTTCAAAATTTTCCGCGAGGGTTTTCTTAGCATCTTCTCTTTACAAAAATAGAAATAGAAGCCGAAAGCACGTTAGCATAAACCTCGATCTGCAACTCTTGAGTTGGTTTTTCCGCTGGATGGAATTTGTTTAGGATGGCCGTGAATATTTGACCCTTTCTTTTGGACTCATGGTGGATGAAAAAAACTCAGCCATCAGAGATCCCATAGTAGTTTCCTCTGCAAATTTATATAGAAAATATTTCTGGAACTTGGTCCAGCTAGTTATAGATCCTACTGGTAGATTAAAATACCACGTGGAAGCTGAATTTTCAAATGTGTAGGGGAAAAGTCTGTAGAATAAATCTTCATGTTGTAAGTTCATGAGTCTAATCCCGAGTATTAACTTCTTGATATGATCTTCAGGTAAACCTGAAGTCTTGGGGTCGTACTTGGGAAGTAGCTTCTCTGGGTGCCGGGGAAGATTATCTACTCATTCAGGTATGGCCATGGCTTCCTCGACCAATCGAGGTTGGTTGTTATGAAGTGGGATTTCCCCTTTTTCCTCATGGTTATTATTACCTTCCATATCTTCGGAATATGACTCGAACTCTTCTTCTTTTGAAAATTTGTTTGGCTCAAAGATGTCACCGAATGGCGTTTCGGGTATCAAATCAAGAGGTTATTGGATTTCAGTAATCACTAAATATATTAAGTCTTCTACAGAGTGTATGAAAACCTCGTCGGGAGTGCTAACCATTGGTGTTCTGTGTTGTTTTCTTCGAGGGAGTATGGGAGCTAAGGACAAGGCATCGATCTATTGGGTGTAGGCTCTTGTGAATCTCCTTAATTGATTTATTTCTGCGTGAGGAAGGGCGTAAGGTATTTCAGGGTTACCCACTTCAGGAGTACTCAGCGTGTGTGGGCTTCCAGTTGAATGACTAGCCATGCATGTGGGCCATTACAAATCTGTAGGCTGTTTGAACTGCTATATAAAATATATATTCAACCATTCATTCTCAGGCCCTCCTTATAGATCCAGTTCTGTTGATGGGTATTAAATCCCTTGACTCAATAGTAGGAACCAAACCTGCCACTGAGGCCCAATTAGACCTGCAGCATTTGAAGATGGAATGGTTCTCCAGATCTTGCGATCTGACCAATTTATCAATGGGCTTTGTGTTTTCTTGTGAAGGCTCTTCCTTTAGTTAGGACTATTCTCTTCTGTATTTTCTCTTGGGTGGGGATGATATGAGAGATGCAAGCCAATATAAACCAAATTGACAACAAACATGATTAATTTTTGACTAATGGGGAAGAGGATGAGCTTGGGATAACCCACTGCTCAAACATGCAGACAATGATTCTATACCACAAGCCTAGTACTAATACATTAACCATGTGAGCATCCAATTACTGTTTAAGAAACAAATTATCAGAAAGAAAACACATATGTAAAAAGATAATGGCAAGCAAAATAATTCATCTACCATAACCATTCATCACATAATAACGCAATGATTTATCTTCATCATTAATGAAAAAAACATCAAAACATTGCACCAGATAACTTGACAACATAATTAATTTCTCTTACTCAGTATTGCACCATTCATGAAACATAATTGGAAGTAGTTCTTCTAAAATTCAAATCACATGCATCTGATGAAAATAGTCCATCATTGGTCTAGAAGGACTTCTCAATTCATAGAAGCTTCAAAATAATTCTTAACAACCAAAAAGAAAGAGTTCTTACAATAACCATCGAACCTCTACTAATTAGTCGATGTCTTTATTTATAATATAAATTTTAACTGATATTGACGACTAAGTTTAGTTTAAGAAAAACAAAAATCTCCATGTGGCGTTATCTTCTAACCGTTTCTTTAACAATCAACCCGAGATATTTCTTAGAATAGGTGACTTATATCATATTCAAACTAGTTGATAAACAGTTCTTCACAAGTTTGGGCCCATGGAAATCTATGTTGTTCCATCGGAGCCGCATATATTCCTTTGATATCCATTGCATGCACCAGGGTACTTTAATAAACTGGAGTTCAACTACTATAACATGGTTCAATATCCGATCGGATATTCTGAGAATTGTTGCACTTGCCCTGGGTTCACATCGGTTATCTTTGCGAGCTCTTCGGTCCATAACGAGTCTTGTTTGGCATGCAGCTTGACTACGTCTCTTAGGTCGATAAATTTATCAGGGCTGTTGAACTCGGGGAACCCGATATCCTTCATTGCTCTTTTGATTTTTCTTCAATGTTTCTTTTGAGTTCTTCAGCGAGATCATGGAGCAATATTTGTTCGATAATCGGGGAATATTTCCTGCAATCGGAGTTGAGGTAGTTTAGTGATCAAGTAATATAATATAAGGTACAAACAAAAAGAATAGACCGATCCATACCTGTGGAGTTCATTAATCTCGATCGTGTAATACTTACGTGATCCTAGCCACCCCTTTGAATGACCTGCGATTTATTTGTCCATGTCGCTGCTCCTCTTCAGTTTAAATGAATTATGTCAGCGCGCCATAGCATGGAAACTCAAGTATGGAAGATATGAGCGTCTGAACTGTCACAGTAGCCACTCGACCTTTGAGGCTGGGAAAAGACGCCAGAGTCGAGCATACACATGTATGCTCCCAAAAGGTCGGATATCGTAATAAGGAAGTCGTTAAATGCCTCCAGAAGCCGTATCACCAAGTGTGTCAACTATCATTCGTTAATAATGGAAGCTGGGGAGTTTAAAGAGGTTTGGAATGATCATATCATATATTCCTTGCAACTCCGATCGACGACGTTTTATGCGTTCTGGATTGCATTCGTCGAGCAACTGTGACGCGTTAAATATTCAAGACATCTTGTCGTGAGGCATGAGTGTTATTTTGCAGGCTATGTTTCTCTTTTTCGTTCCACTATAAATTCTAGGAGTTATGTGGTGAATTCGACGCATATGCCGAGTTTATACCTCTGTAACGCTGGTCTTGCTAGTTGATTCTGGCGAAAATCCATGTAGTAGTCCTTTACCATCCGCAGACATCTAAGCCACTACGTTGTTGCACTATGGGATCCCCCTTAAATAAGGGATGGGGTTTGTGAGGTAGCTGGAGTGTTAGGTCCGAGGCCCAGTGTGCCTGTGACTCTTTCTTATTGGCTTCCAGTGTCCCTGAAGCTCCAACGGAAGGTACCGGACTTTGCTCGGAAACGGTGTCAGCGTCTCCAATAGAGGTGGGGGTGGAGAGAAGTACGTCTGAAATACATATGCTGGGGCCCATGCCCTCTTAGGAGAAGACACCACGGAGAAGGGGAAGGCCTAGGAAAGATAAGGGAAAAATGGAAAAAGACTGCCTCCCAACTGAGCTGAGTGTACATATAGCCGCTGAGGGGTCTACGATGCTCAATAACTGGTTGGAACCTATTGAGACTATCAGTAGAGGAAGCGAGAGATGAAAGGGAAGGGAAAAGGCACTCGGTTATCCTGTTAAGAGCCCCATCCAGCAGTTAGAGTGGGCCCAACTTTCCATAGCCAAACTCCACCAAGAAAATAGAGAGTTGCGGAGCTAGTTGGAGGCGAAGAACTGGGAGGTATTGACGTCGTAGGGTCGTGAAGGAAGCACAGTTTGGCTCCAGAGACAACTTCGGGAAGCACAATATACAATTGTGCACCTGCGTGAGGTGCAGAGGTTGACAATGAAAGAGGAAAATAAAACATTGCAGGGTGGGAGGAGTAGTCCGGGAGAAGGTCCGTGTGCAGGAGATACATAATGGATGGGCTCTTGCTTTGTGTTCTTCGAAGTGACGCTTGACAATTTTTCTCTTTTTTTTTGTTCTAAGGGTTTTATATTCTCACTATGACTGGGCCAGTTAGTCAAGACGTCGGTGGTGTCTAATTGTATGTTACCCGAGCTTGATGGGAGATTTAATTATATGAAAAAAAATAAAAGTGTTTGGAATGTATCACGTTCCCTTTTGTATGTAAATTTACTGTGTTTTCTTATCTAAGTTTTCACGTAAAATATGGGATTTATAATTGTTATTATTCTGAGTTGCCTTGTAAGTTTGTTGGTATGTTCCCTTCAAAACTTTTGATGTCGATTGATGCTGAAGTGGCGTTATTAACTCGGGGTTATTAAAATATTAAAATATAAAATTTATCACTCAGCTGGTGAGTAAGGAGAGATAGATACTGCGATTGCCGATGCTTGGATGTCATCGTGGATCGACATTAAAATGAAAAATTAATGTGTAGTTTTATTTATGGATTATCATTTTGTAAATTTCCAATGCCGAAATCATATTGGGAGTTGGTGGTCGACGATACCACTCCTCTCCTTGTGTGGTTCTTACTTTTTTCATTTTTTTGCCGAAGTCGAACGGATTAGTCTTCGACAATATTCCTGTAGAATATCATTTGCAAAAAGAGAGACTTTCGTCTGTCGATGCCGATGAAGATCGACGCTCAGCTTTTTTGAAATTCTCAAGCGATTTCTGTCACCTTTAACCTTTAGCGATGCCAAAATTCCTAAGCATGTTGGGGAAAATATTTAGACTGTCGATTCCATACATAATTGTTAAGTCCCTTTTAAATTTAAGATGATTCTTTGTTGTATGTTCAAGCAGACTTTAAACAATCTAAACATGAAACATAAAATATAAGTGTAGGCATCAGTTTCATACTAAAGTGAAAACAAACAGTGAAAACAATGAAGTGGTACCCAAAAAGTAGAAATGGACATAGGATTTTTAGGGTTTGTTGAGTGCTCAATAGGTGGCTATCTCTCCTGATCTTGTGAGTGTTGAAATACTCTCGACTTAATCTCCCCGCTGATCTACTGGATCCAACGGTCCACATAAAATCAATGTTTCTCCCTCCGAGAATTTCAACCTTCCTTTCAAGCTCTCAAAGACTCTTGTCCAAATAACTTGATGTTCTTCCTCCTGATCTTGGTTTCTGCAAGGTGACTTTGACCCCGTCCTTCCTTTGAACTCCAGAAAGTCTCTATCCTTACCGAGCTTGGTTCTTGCTACAAACTCAAGGATTTTATGAAATCTTGCATGCACTCCTTGTGGCCTTCACAATAATCTCTTATTATATGAACACTCCAACTCTGCGCACTCCTTGTGCCAAAAGTTCTTTAACCTTTCACTCGGGTTGGAAAAGTCTAAGAATTCAACCTGACCTATGCACACCTTTCATGGCTCTGTGTTGTATTCACACTTTTGTTGGTATAAGAATAACTTTATCTCTCCTAAGGTTTTCTGAGATAAAACTCAGAAACTTGTGAACACACTCCTTGCAGACCTTCACTACACTCCTTGCAAGAATTATCAGGAAGAGAAGAAATTGAAACTCATACTCTCCTCACAGACTTCATACATTCAACATGAAATCATACACATAAGGCATTAAAAAAATCCATAACAGAGCATATAAGTAAACTGTAAACATACCATTCAATAGATGCAAACAGTAACCACAACAACACCATGAAATTGAGTCAAAGCATTCTTATATTAACTCAAGTGCTTTTGTACATGGGTTCTATAGAAACAACTATCTTCTTATACAACTTCTACAATCTCTATTCTTCTTTGCTCTCCTATTCTCTCTCTTGCTCTACTAACTCTAACAACTACCATGAGAATAATAATACAATACAATACATACGAGGGAGATTTCTCGAGTTTTTCCTCCTACTACTCAAGCTATCTAATTGAATTAAATCCTACATATACTTTACATTCATTACATTAATTGTCTATAATCGACAAATGAGAGCAATTCTCAATATCTACGTTACAATCCCCAAATCATTTAAGAGAACTTATGTCTCTCCATATATTGCATTAACGTTATATCATTTTTAAATTCAAAATATCTTCAATATGCGCTCTGGCGCGTATACAACTGTCCTCCACTTGCGTTTTCTTGTGATGCTCCTGCATCATACTCCCGTGGATGAAAAATTCATGGACTCCTATCCATAAGATCCTGCACCATCTTTCCATGTTTTTGGCCAATAATACAAACCATTCAATTGCACATATGTCTTTTCATGGCCGAAATATCCATCCAATCCTCCACTATGCTTTTTCTTCAAAAGGTTTTCTCTCATAGATCTCTTCAGGATACACAACTGATTTCCTTTGAATAGTAATCCATCCTAAATTAAATACTCAATCCATTTCCTCCTGTCTCTTAGAACATGGTTCTCACATGCTTCATAAAAATCCAATCGAGCATGGAGTTCTCTCATTTCAATTTCTATGGATGGATCGGGCATGGGTCTCTCTTGTCGTCTCCTCGGTGACATTTCTTCAATCTGTCCATGCAAAATTTAAATCACAACTTTCCTCTTCCTTCCCTCTATAAGAGAAAAAATGTTTTAGTTATGATACCACCTGACACATACCCCCACCTTAGCAGGGTCCGCTGACCTCCCACGCTTTGGATCTTCCTATTCCCCTGAGCCGAAATGGCTCTTTAGTTCCCTCTAGAACCTTCACTCTAAATAAAACAATAGTTCCTTCTAGAATTTACACCCACGAGAACAAGAAACAGACATAAACCCCTATCCCATGTGACCACTGACATGACCACAGACTTAACCCAAAAGACTCTTCAAGTTCTCGACTTCGCGTTTCACGATTTCAGGATTTCTACTGCGAGTCATCTTGACTCCTCCGATTCCTGAAACCCAGAAATGGGCTAACGGTCCTTATCTCCTCCCTTAAAATCTTCACTAATGTGACCCTCGACTACGACCTAGGGCCCAACTTTCGAGTGTGTCATAATTTCACGTGTCAGGGATTCTCGAAACAACTTCCTCCACACTTCTGACTCCCAAAATGCTGAAATTCAAGCACCAAATCAACGGCTCTTGTCCCTTCAGACTTGAAAGCTACTATCTCTCCTGAGCTTGCGAGTGTTGAAATAATCCCACCTTAATATCCATGCTGATATAATTTATCCAACGTTCCACGAAAAATTAGTGTTTCTCCCTCCGATAATTTCAACCATCCGTTCAGGCTCTCAAAGACTCTTGGCCAAATAATTCAACGTTCTTCCTCTTGACCTTGGTTTTTGCGAGGTGAATTCAACCCTGTCCTTCCTTTGAACTCCTCAAAGTATTTGTCCTTCCTGATCTTGGTTCTTGCTGCAAACTCAAGGATTTTATGGAATCGTGCATGCACTCCTTGTAACCTTCATGATAATCTCTGATTATCTGAATACTCCAACTCTGTGCACTCCTTGCGACATAAGTTCTTCAACCTCTCACTCGGGTTGGAAAATTCTAAGACTTCAACCTAGCCTATGCACACCTTGCATGACTCTGTGATGTATTCACACTCTTTTTGGTATAAGAACAACTCTATCTCTCCTGAGATTTTTTGAGATAAAACTCAGAAACTTGTAAACGCACCCCTTGCAGACCTTCACTACACTCCTTCCAGGAATTCTCAAGAAGAGAAGCAATTGAAACTCATACTCTCCTCTCAGACTTCATACATTCAACATGAAATCATACACATAAGGTATTAAAACAAATGCATAACAGAGCATATAAGAAAACTGTAAACATAACATTCAATAGATGAAAATAGTAACCACAACAACACGATGAAATTGAGTTAAGCATTCTTATATTAACTCAAGTGCTTCTGTACATGGGTTTTATAGCAACAACTATCTTCTTTTACAACTTCTACAATCTCCATTCTTCTCTGCTCTCCTATTCTCTCTCTTGCTCTACTGCCTCTAAAAACTACCATGAGAATAATAATACAATACAATACATACGAGGGGGATTTCTTGAGTTTTCCCTCCTACTACTCAAGCTATCTGATCGAATTAAAGACTACATATACTTTACATTCATTACATTAATTGTCTACAACTGACATATGAGAGAAATGCTCAAGATCTATGTTACAATCCCCAAATCATTTAAGAGCACTTATGTCTCTCCTGATATTACATTAATGTTCTATCCTTTTGAAATTCAAAATAGCTTCAAAATGCGCACTGGTCCATATCTAGCTATCCTCCGCTTGCACTTGCTTGCGATACTCCTGCATCATACTCCTCTGGCTGAAACATTCATGGACTCCTGTCCATGAGCTCCTGCACCATATTTCCATGTTTCTAGCCAATAATACAAACCGTTTAGTTGTGCATATGTCTTGTCATGGCCGAAATTTCCAGCCAATCCTCTGCTATGATTTTCCTTCAAAAGGCTTTCTCTCATAGAACTATTCAGGATACACAATTGATTTCCTTTGAATAGTAATCCATCCTGAATTAAATATTCAATCCATTGGCTCTTGTCTCTCAGAACATGGTTCTCACATGCTTCATAAGCATTCAATTGAGAACAAAGTTCTCTCATTTCCCTTCCACGGCTGGATCGGGCATGGGTCTCTCTTGTCCTCTCCTCAGTGACATTTCTTCAATCTATCCGTGAAGAATTTAAATAACAACTGTCCTCTTGCTTCCCTCTATAGGAGACAAAAGTTTCTAGATATGATACCACTTGACACAGACCCCCACCTTAGCAGGGTCCACTAACCTCCTGGTCTTTGGATCTTCCTATTCCCCTAAGCCAAAATGGCTCTTTAGTTCCCTCTGGAACCTTCACTAAAAATAAAACCACAGGTCATTCTATAAGTTATGCTCACATGAAAAAGCACCAGGCATAAACCCCTATCCCATGTGATCACCGACGTAACCACAAACTTAACCCAAAAGGATCTTCAAGTTCGTGACTTTGCGTTTCATGATTTTGAGATTTCTGCTACGAGACACCCCGACTCCTCTGATTCCTGAAACCCAGAAATGGGCTAACGGTCCTTAGATACTCCTTTAAAATATTCACTGATGTGACCCTAGACTGCGACCTAGGGTTGAACGTTTGAGTGCGTCAAAATTTCACATGTCAGGGATTCCCGAAACAACTTCCTCCACACTTCTGACTCCCAAAATGTCGAAATTCAAGAGCCAAATCAAAGGCTCTTGCCTGTTCAGATATGACAGTTTCTATATCTCCTAAGCTTGTGAGTGTTGAAATAATCTTTCCTTAATCTGTCGCTGATCTACTGGATCCAACGGTCCACGAAAAATCAGTGTTTCTCCCCGCAAGAATTTCAACTGTTCGTTCAGTCTCTGAAAGACTCTTGGACAAATAACTCGGTGTTCTTCCTCCCAAGTTTTGTTTATGTGAGGTGAATTGGACCCCTTCCTTCATTCAAACTCCTCAAAGTCTCTATCCTTCCTGAGATTGGTTCTTGCTACAAACTCAAGGATTTTATGGAATCTTGCACACACTCCTTGTGGACTTCACGATAATATCTGATTATCTGAACACTCCAACTCAGCACACTCCTCGCGACAAAAGTTCTTCAACCTTTCACTCAGGTTGGAAAAGTCTAAGACTTCAACCTGGCATATGCACACCTTTCATGGCTCTGTGTTGTATTCACACTTTTGTTGGTATAAGAACAACTCTATCTCTCATGAGATTTTCTAAGATAAAACACAGAAACTTGTAAACGCACTCCTTATGGAACTTCATTACAGTCCTTGTAGGAATTCTTAGGAAGAGAAGCAATTGAAACTCATACTCTCCTCATAGACTTCATACATTCAACATGAAATCATACACATAAGGCATTAAAAAAAATGAATAATAAATCATATAAGCAAACTATAAACATACTATTCAATAGATGCAAACATTAAACACAAAAACACCATGAAATTGAGTCAAAGAATTCTTATATTAATTCAAGTGTTTATGTACATGGGTTCTATAGAAACAACTATATGCTTATACAACTTCTACAGTCTCCGTTCTTCTCTTCTTTCATAGGTTCTCTCTTTCTCTACTACCTCTAACAACTACCATGAGAATAATAATACAATACAATACATATGAGGGGGTTTCTCAAGTTTTCCCTCCTACTACTCAAGCTATCTAATCGAATTAAAGCCTACATATAATTTACATTCATTAAATTAATTGTCTACAACCGACAGATGAGAGCAATGCTCAAGATCTGCATTACAATCCCCAAATCATTTAAGAGAAAGTATGTCTCTCCAGATATTACATTAATGTGCTATCCTTTTGAAATTCAAAATATCTTCAAAATGTGTGCTAGTCCGTAGCCAGATGTCCTTCGCTTGCGCTTTCTTGCGATGTTCTTGTATCATCCTCCTCTGGCTTAAAAATTCTTGGACTTCTTTCCATGAGCTCCTACACCGTCTGTCCATGTTTCTAGCCAATAATACAAACTGTTTATTTGTGCATATGTCTTGTCATGGCCAAAATGTCCAGCCAATCCTTCTCTATGCTTTTCCTTCAAAAGGTTTTCTCTCATAGAACTCTTCAGGATACACAACTAATTTCCTTTGAATATTAATCCATCCTTAATTAAATATTTAATCCATTGTCTCTTGTCTCTTAGAACATGGTTCTCACATGCTTCATAAGCATCCAATCGAGCACAAATTTCTCTCATTTCCCTTTACACGGTTAGATCATTCATGGGTCTCTCTTGTCATCTCCTCAGTGATAATTATTCGATCTGTCCATGAAGAATTTAAATGAAAATTTTCCTCTACCTTCCCTCTATAGGAGACAAAATTTTTTATCTCTGTTACCACCTGACGTAGACCCCCACCTCAGTAGGGTCCACTGACCTCCTGGTCTTTGGGTTTTGCTATTCCCCTGAGCTGAAATGACTCTTTAGTTCCCTCTGGAGCCTTCACTGTAAATAAAACCACAGGTCCTTCTAGAAGTTACACCCGCATGAACAATCACTAGGCGTAAACCCCTATCCCACGTGACCACTAGCATGACCACAGACTTAATCCAAAAGGCTCTTCAAGTTCATGACTTTGCATTTCACAATTTTGGGATTTCTGCTACGGGTCACCTCGACTCCTTCGATTGCCAAAACCCCAAAATGGGCTAATGGTCCTTATCTCCTCCCTTAAAATATTTAGTGATGTGACCCTCGACTGCAACTAGGGGCCCAACTTTCAAGCGTGTTAGAATATCACATGTCGGGGATTCCCGAAACAAATTCCTCCACACTTCCGACTCCCTAAATGCGAAAATTCAAGCGCCAAATCAATGGCTCGCGTCCCTTTAGATATGGTGGCTACTATCTCTCCTGATATTGTGAGTGTTGAAAGACTCTCACTTTAATCTCCCTGCTGATCTACTAGATCCAATGGTCCACAGAAAATTGGTGTTTTTCCCTCCGAGAATTTCAACCATCCGTTCAAGCTCTCAAACACTCTTGGCCAAATAACTCGACGTTCTTCCTCTTGAGCTTGGTTTTTGTGAGGTGACTTCGACCCCATCCTTTCTTAGAACTCGTGGAAGTCTCTATCCTTCCTGATCTTGGTTCTTGCTGCAAACTCAAGGATTTATTGAATATTGCACGCACTCCTTGCGACCTTCACTATAATCTATCATTATCTGAACACTCCAACTCTGTGCACTCCTTGCTATAGAAGTTCTTCAACCGCTCACTCGGGTTAGAAAATTCTAAGACCTCAAACTAGCCTGTGCAGACCTTGCATGGATCTGTATTGTATTCTCACTTATGTTGGTATAAGAACAACTCTATCTCTCCTAATATTTTCTAAGATAAAACTCATAAACTTGTCAACGCACTCCTTGCGGACCTTCACTGCACTCATTGTAGGAATTCTCAAGAAGAGAAGCAATTGAAACTCATACTCTCCTCTTAGAATTCATACATTCAACATGAAATCATACACATAAGGCATTAAAACAAATGCATAATAGATCATATAAGAAAACTGTAAACATAACATTCAATATATGCAAACAGTAACCACAAGAAGACCATGAAATTGAGTCAAAGCATTCTTATATTAACTCAAGTGCTTCTATTCTCCTATTCTCTCTCTTTATCTACTACCTCTAACAACTACCATGAGAATAATAATACAATACAATACATACGAGGGGGATTTCTCAAGTTTTCCCTCCTACTACTCAAGCTATCTAATCGAATTAAAGCCTACATCTACTTTACATTCATTACATTAATTTTCTACAACCAACAGATGAGAGAAATGCTCAAGATCTGTGTTACAGTCCCCAAATCATTTAAGAGAACTTATGTCTCTCCAGATATTACATTAATGTGCTATCCTTTTGAAATTTAAAATATCTTCAAAATGCTCATTGGTGCGTATCCAACTATCCTCCTCTTGCACTTTCTTGCGATGCTCCTGCATCAAGTTGACAGAGAATATGAAGATTTGCGTCTACCAGAGAAGCCAAAGAATGTTTGGATAACAACCACTGATGATGAACAAAGACAGCATAACCATGAGGGAAGACAAAGAGTTTGAATGATGATGGAGTAGAGGACTCGACATGAGAAAGACATGCAAAACAGATAGTATATAGTGATTTTCTTGAGTGTTATGCATGAGTGTAGGAGGAGAAGCGATGTAGTATCTGTAGTGGAGATCAGAGGCATAGTGCATAGAATGAAGAGGAAGAACATAACATAAAATGATGAAGAGAATATGAACAATGCGGTGTTGGATGGAGGAATAAAAAGAGAAGAGAACAAAAGAAAAAGAATGAAGAGGTAGCATAGATCATGAAAGGATGACGAGAAGCTACACAAGGTGTGTGAAAGACGATGCGAGCAACAACAAGACAATGATACATCAGAGCAGAGAAATGTAGCAGAAAAATGATGATACTGCTAAGCCATTTATAAATATTGTATCACTGTAATAACTTTCAGAAAGAAAAGATTTATATTTCAGGGTGGTAGGGTGGTTCTAGGGAGGACTGTTGTCCTTGGAGTTTCAAGTGGGTTCTTGAACACAAGAAGTTTTAGCTTCCATTTTGTTGCAACCTGAAAAATCAGGGTGGTAGGGTGGTGCAAGGGAGAACCATTGTTCTCTATTATATAGGATGGTGCCTGTGTGATTGGAAGTTGTTGCTTCCATCTAGTTGGTGTTGTAACACTCAAGGAGTTGGTGCTTCCTTCTAGTGGGTGCTAGAGAAACCAGAGAGTTGGTTCTCTCAGCAAGTTGCATCTTGTTAAAGAAGAGGTTGTAGCCTCATTTTGAGTTGGTTCTCAAAGAAAGATGATGTACAGAACTTAAAAGACTACCTATCATTCGAAGAAGAAGAGGTTTTCTCCCTTTATGGGTTTCCTTGTGAAATATCTGTCTCTGTGTATATCATATGTGTGATTGATGTTTGTTATTTCTGTTGTTCATGTCTTGCATAATCTTGAGGATCACTTGGAGAAGGTTAATAATATTTTAATAGGCATAAAATTGTTTAAGCACAGTAACAACAGATTTAGCCCCCCCCCCCTCTCAGTTGTCTTAGTAATTCCAACACTGAGGACAATGCATAAATAAGGGGAAGGGGATTGTAATACCCTCAGGTTGATCCCCAAGTGCCCATATAAATGTAAATGTACTTTAATTATAAGCTAGTGAGATGAAGTAACAAGTTTGTTGGTTGGGTGCTGCGCGGATTAAGTTAATGCCTGAGAATATCAAACCAAAGGAGTGCACTCATTTGTAATAGCATATAGCACACAGTTAAATTTTTTGGTGTGCACCTGTGTTAGTACATAGGAATGACACATTGAAAGTGAAACAACTTAATGTATGCAGCGTGCACAAGTGGAAGTGTGAAAGGATGGCACGCTAAAGAAAAATGCGTGAAACCCTGGATTCAACACACATTGGCTTAGTGTGCAGGTTTTGGAGGATAGAGAAGCCTTTTGTATATATGTCATGATGTAACACACACTTGTGTAAGGTTGCGAGGGTGGCATAGTAAATAAAGAGTGAGCACAACCTAAAAGTTCCACATGCACTGGTTTTAGTGCGCGAGATTTATGTTTTAAGACTGGTGAGTCTAGATGCAAAATATCAGTACTTATGTACTAAGAATGTAAATGTAATCACATGCAAATTTAATGAAAATACATCCTTGTGACAAACCAATCACATAAAAGAGTTCGAGGGGGTATCTCCACTAGATAAGATTAATGGGGATGGGTTAGAGGGGATTAAACACAAAAAGGAATATTATATTAATATTTCTTAAAAGCATAAAGTAAGGATATATTATTATATCCTAAGTCCTAAGGAGGGGACAAGTGGCTGAAGGAAGTTCTCAACATGAAAAGTGTCAATTTGGGAACATGCTGTGGACTGAAGGAATTTCTCAATGGGACAAGTGTCAAGTTGGGAACATGCAGTCAAATAGTTTGGAATTAGTCCATTCTGGTATTCTATCATATTTCATCATTCGATTATTATTCACCGGGGGGGATGAGCTGTGAGGTAGATTATTTTTCTATCATCAATCTGACTGTGCTGTCATGAACCCGACTATTACCGGGATGAGTAATTCTATTGATTACTGTCACAGATACCTATACACAACTTATCTTGGAGAGATAGACTGAAGAGGAGGCTTGCGAGGCCTTTGGGTTATTATAATGAAGAGGTGGTTTGTTAGGCCCATGGGTTATTGGACTAAAGAGGCGGGTTGTCAGGACCATGGGAATTTGCATTCTCTCAAGGTGAGAGAATTGTTGGGAATGATTTCCCGAGGTGCCAAACTGCAACGATAGGGCTCTGAGACTTCTTGTCTAGCCTATTGCTGAAGCTTTGAAAAGGAAGTAGGGTAGCCAAAGGAATATTTAGAACAAAAGGGGCACACTTCCTAGGGTGGGACAAGCATGTGGCGAATGAGATACTATAGGTTGTCAATGAGAATTGTCATATGTGATGGACTTTCCTATAATTGAGTGACTTGTGATTGAGTTACCTATGAATGAGTTCCTCTTGAGTGAGAGACTTTATCCTGGTTGGGAACCATTACCCAAGTAGAGTTTATCCTGATCTCGGGGGTTACCCACTATTGATATTTATGAACAATACGGTCTAAGGATGGGAGGAATGTGGAAAGTCTGCACGCAGTTGGTGTCTTTTATTCAAAGATAAGTGCCAAATGTGTGTTAAATCATGTTTGCAGTAATAATTATGCCTATGTTTTCATGTGTTTAATTATTTTATGCTACAAGTATATTTTTGTTATGAATATGTATGTAACTGTGTATTGTAGAATGTAGTTTTATGTTTTAATTAGTGACAGAGTTGTATCAGAGAAATTTTGGTTGAATTGCTGGTAAATTGGCATCAGAGAAAAATATTTGTAATGGGGAACGTTACAAATTGGTATCAGAGAAATAATTTTTTAAGTGGAATTTCCCAGTAGGTGGCTGGGGGTGTTACAAGGACTAGAAGAGAAAGGATAAAACTGAATTTCATAGGAAGTGATTTAAGCCATCCCAATATAAGAATCTAAAGAAAGGTGCCCAGTTCAGTAATTCAAGTAGAAGTACGCACTAGCAGAACTTCCCATATCATAGTGGGAATAGACTAGTAAAGTAGGTGAGAGAAAGTAGAGGACTAGAGGAAATGACCTCTATAATGTTGTAGT
>JZKD02S1140056.1:175896-186846 GCA_000966675.3 Picea glauca | reverse complement strand
CCCAAGACTATTATCTCAGACAAAGATGCGAATTTCACATAACATTTATGGAAAGGATTTTTTGTAGGCTTAGGGATGCAACTAGAATTCATCACAGCCTACCATCCTCAAAAAAATGGTCATTTTGAAATGGTTAATAGAGCGATGGAAGAGATGTTAAGGATTCATGTCATGCATCAACCTAAACAATGGGAGGAATATCTACCCATGGTATAGTTTTCATACAACAATGGTTATCAAGAATCATTGAAGATGAACCCAATAAAGGCTTTGTATGGCATAAAAAACATAGCTCTAATCAGTTGGGACAATCCAGTGGATATAATCACACTTGGACTAGAACTTCTAAGAGAAATGGAATAAGAAATGATCGAAATACAAAAAAATTTAAAAGCAACCCAAAATAGATACAAGAACTATGCATATAGAAAAATAACACATAAGGAATTTAGGGTGGGGGAATCATGTATATATCAGGGTAAAACATAAAATGTGCTCCCTAAGGATGGGAACATGTTCCAAGTTAGTGCCCCACTATTGTGGACCATTTGAAGTCCTTTAAAGAGTGGGACCGGTAGCATACAAACTTTCCCTACCATCTATTATTAGAGATCACAATGTGTTCCCTATGTCTTTCTTGAATAAGTATTTTCATGATTCTAATTGTGTTATTGATTGGACTATGATACATGTGGAACTAGAGGGATAATTCCATCCTAAGCCTCAACGCATCCTGGACAGGAAAGAGACATTGCTTCGGAACTGGGCCATCACGCAGGTCAAGGTGCAATGGAATCCCTTTGGAGTAGATGAGGCCACATGGGAACTTGAATATTCCATGAGGGTGGCACACCCATTTTTTGTTTTTTTTTGTGAACTTGTATATATGGTGTTAAAAACATCAAGGATGATGTTTCCTTAAGGGGGAGGGTAATTTAACACCCCATTTTCCCCCAAAACTATAGTCATGTTTAATATTTCATGTATTATGATTAATGAATCTTGTAATTGTGTTTATGATTAAAAAAAACACCATAAAACTAATTGAAGAGGAAGCCTTATAGTACTATCCATGATACCATGAGTGGGACTAGTGAGGTGGAACTGAGAAGTTTTAATGAGGAAAATAAGAAACTTTCCCAACAATACAAATTAAACCTACATGAATTGAATGCATAAACCTATCCAATGTACCCTTTTTATCTTGACCACAAGGAACCTGATAGTGGAGTTCAGATTTGGTAGTTGAGCAGTTATAACTGCCTTCAAAATAAGTACTTGTAATATTGAAGGGTTGGCTGCAACATCAACCAAAAGTACACAAAGATTTTCCTCTTTGATTCAGGAAATTGACCCTCGGAGCTTACTTCTGACAGAATCCAGTGGGGATCCCAAGGAATAAGGGGAATGTTACAATGGAGAAGAAGGAATAAGGAGGAAGAAGGAAGAAATAGAGAGACACATAGATACATATATGCGACACACACAAAATACGCATAGGAAGATAGGTGAGTGATATCCACAATACACATACACAGAGGAAGAAATAACATTTCAAAGACGAGTTACAGACCCACAAATAGAAGGTAAGGTGTGTAAGAAGTTATAACTCTCGCATACAGATTTGAGCAACAAAAGAAACTGAGAATTTTTTCTTGAGGAAAATAGGAATCTTTCCTATAACATGAATGGTCACCCTGGGATAGAGAAGACCCATATGTAGACTGGAGAAAATGGGGGCTGCGACTTCATACTTGTTGGAATGAAGCCAACAATGGTAAGGGGATATAATTGAGGGATTGTGTAGTAGATAAAGGAATCCCTAGTGTAGAGGAAATTCAGTTGGGAAGCTATCTGAGAAACTTGTGGAATCCCTAAGTTTAGCTGGAAGAGGGGAATTTTGTTTTTCCAATGGGGTGAAGGAGAGTAGCCTTCCTGATCCATTCCTTGACCTAAAATTAAACTATGAGATTCCCTTGGTGGTATCATGTCCTGACACGAGGGTGACATGTTGTATAAATAAAAAGTGCAGCATAGCTTATGGTTGGGTGGAAAGGCATTCACCCTTAGTCATTTGGTTGGTTGAAGACTTCATTGAAAAGATAAGTGTTTCATTATATGTGTATTGAATGTTTGTTAATTATTGTAATTTGTATACTGTTCATTTTAATGGTCTTAATATGATAAATGATTGTTATTTTTTAGTCAAATGGAGTGATACAAAATCCCCTTAATTGATAAATGAAGTAACTATGACTATTGAGCATGAGAGGCCAATGCATTCCGATAACCTTATGTTTTATCCTGTCCTTTGAAATGGAAATCTTGCAGGATATAAATTATTCATTGGGTTCCTTGATAGAGATTTTATTGATTGTTGGGAAGTGTCTTAAGATCTTGAGGAAGTTGAATTAATACCCTTGCAAGAAGGTGTCTGGAAATACTTTGGGAATTTTGTGTCTAGAAATAACCCTTAACCTTGTTGAAATCCTTGTTTAAAACTAGAGGAAATGGAATCCATTGATTCGATGCAAAGAGAATATCCTGACCATTCATTGAAGACACAGAATTTAGAGGAATTCCTATCAGAAGGTGAAACCCTTAGGAAAACCTGGACCATGAAGTCACAGTGGAATTTTGATGGGGAAGTTATGAGATTATGTGAGGCATTGATCTATCCGAGGATGGGCCAATGCGATATGGACCGTGGATATTTGAGCACTAAGCTGATGATTTTGTTGAAAGAGTGGAGATCAGGAAGGTATGGGAAGATTCACAAGAGGATTTTATGATGAGGAAACCCTGATGCTGAAATCCTGAGAGTAAGGAGAGTCATAGATCTGTCAGTGTGAAAGCCAATGGAGTATAAGTCATTGAATATAGTATTTATCCATCCCAAAGAAGGAACCATTCCAAAGTGATAGTGCTAGTTAAATGTATAGTAGATGTGACATATGAATAATATTTGACCATTGGATGTGAGGGT
This sequence comes from Picea glauca, assembly GCA_000966675.3. Classification (NCBI taxonomy): domain Eukaryota; kingdom Viridiplantae; phylum Streptophyta; class Pinopsida; order Pinales; family Pinaceae; genus Picea; species Picea glauca. The sequence goes on along the minus strand of JZKD02S1140056.1, from coordinate 183,860 downwards.
TTGAGGACCATCATATCCATTGAAATTTTTTTCATTAGGAAGAGCCATTGAATAAGTCTCGTGACCACATGAAATGATGTACTTGCGATGACGAATGTCGGAGTGGATAGGATTCACTAATATACGAGTTAGGCACCATGGTAAGATCAAAACCATAGATTTTCTTGTAAGATCCACTATTCAGGTTTTAAGTGGAGAATGAACGAGGAGTTAACCATCATATGAGTTCAAGGTGAAGAGTAAATTTGGACCATCGGTTTCCTAACCCAAAGACTGCTAGATTTGTTGAGGGTAGAGCTATCAAAGGATCATATAACTTATTTCCTAATGGGAAAGAAACCTGATTCATCATTGACTATTGATCTAGTCAAGCCATGTGAGGAAGATTTGTTCAATTGGGAATAATTATCCCTAGTCTATGTAGTAGCATTCCATCAGAGGATTGATGAGAAGAAAAGTTTGGCAAGTCCACAGACTTGTCACAACCACGTCAAACAAAAAACTCTATGGTATGGTTCAGAAGACAAAAAATAATTCCACACGGGACAGAAGTCGAATAAGGGAGTAAACCCGAGACCATAAGCTTACTGGAAGAGGAAAGTTTGACATCCCACTAGCCTTAGAAGATTCAGGGGGTTGGGTGTGTTACAGTGCCCTACAGCCTAAATAGTTCTTACCAGACATTGCTAGTGAAAGTGGGATCATAGTATGTTATAATAGATTATGGCATACCATGGAGTTTAAATATATTATCCAGGAAGACTAGAGGTGGACTAGAGAGACAATGGAATCTTCAAAGGGATGTTCTAGGGCACAAAAAATCAATATATTTGGAAAGACCATCAACCACACCCATGATGATAGATTTATTTCCATATTTAGGTAAGTGGATAATGAATTCCATAGAAATATTAGTCCATACAATGTGTAGAATAGGTAAAGTTTGTAGTTCACCTAAAGTTTTCACTGTTTCTCCCTTGTGTTGTTGGAAAATGTTGCATTCTGACACAAAAGTGCAGTTTTCCTTCTCCATGACTTTCCCCCAAAAATGAATGTTTGATTTGTTCATATGTTTTATGAAAACTGAAATTACCTATTATTGGAGATGCATGGAGTTCAAATAAAACTATTGATTTAAAGTTGGACTATTTTCTCAAATACAAAACCCCTTTATAGAAAAGATTTTCATTATGCCAAGTGTATCCCTAATATGCATGGGGTTTCCATTTGAAGTTGTTGGATTAGGAAAAAACCTTTGGAACTATGAACCATTCCTTGTGGACCCAATTATGTTAGGATATTTAAACACTTAGGAGTTAGTTAAGATCATTTTGGTCAAATGTGTCATTAGGTTAAAGTGTGTTTCTTTAGTATGCATTAGTATGCATTTGTAATCCAACGATCAAGATATGTTCCTAACATACTGTGTTATGACGACTCATATTCTCCTTGATATTAACAACTACATTGATCTATGGCTTAACAACCTATTGGTCCATGATCTCTATTTAAAAATCATGGAGGGTCATTATCCAATGATCAGTTGTGAGAAAAATTTTGTAATATGTTTTGTTTTGCATTAATAAATTGCCTCAAGTGGCCACTTTGGCTGGGGCCGTGGATATTTCCCCATGGGTTTTTACCACATAAAAACATCGATGTGTTGATATTTGATCCGGTTGTGTGAGTTGTTACTGAAGGTGTTCATCCTCTATTGGAATACCTATTTTTCGAACATGGTATCAAAGTGTATTTGAAGATCCGCTCCCATTGTAGATTGCAATTTTGAAGCAATGTTGTTGCATTTCTAGTTTATTGTATTTACATACATTTATGGGCCAAGAGGACTATTCCATTGCATCCATAGTGCTCATTTTAGTCAGAAACACTTTTCATTTCACTTGAAAAGGTTTATGTTTTCCCAAGATACGACAATTTCAGTCAAATCTGGAGGTATAAAACCCGAATACACCATTTTTGAATTTTGTCAAAGATAATATTTCATTTTTTTTGTTTTTTGTTTCCAAGTTTCTACTCTTTCTAGTTTGCATATGCTCTTTTCCTATTGATTTTTTCTATCTCGTCAAATCCGAAATAGAGTGGAAATTGTTTTCTTCTCTGCATATGCTCTTTGGTGTGCATTCTATGTGATCTCAACAAATCAAAAACAAAGGGGAAAATTGCATTTTTCAGGTAAGCTAATCGAGATCTAATGCCATTTTGTTTTTAGAAGAGATTTTTTTTTTTTGTGTATGCATGAAAATAAGTTTTGTTTGAGCACACACTTCAATACCGTCTTCAACAACAAGAACAACAACACCCCCCATCTTCCTTCTTAAGATTACAATGTGTTTTGCACTAGTCCATTGGGTTGAAAGTTGCTTTATTAAGTAAGAGGTCTTGAGTTCAAGTCTATTTTTGTTACTTTTTTGAAAAATTTCATGCATTCATTGTAAATTGCATTTCACTTTATTTTTAAAATTGAATCAATATAAATATATTTAATATTATTTTTAGTTTCTCTATTTGCATGCAACTTTAATTTACAAAGTAACATCATTGTAAATGTGATTCCCAATAATTCTATAAAAGTGGGTCACTTCATAATTAACTTATTTAAAAGTGATATTATAGGAAAAGTTAGATAAGGAGCAACATCACTACGTGGACCAACTTCTATTTGCCACATGGCTCTTTGGTTCGTTTATGCCTTTCTTCAAAAGGGCATAACTTTCACATCTGAAGTCCGTTTTCAGTGTCATTTATTTTAAACAAACTATTTTTTGAGTGCTTTCCATACAGAGCATAAATTTCAACCTTTAAATCCCTATTCTCTGCATATTTTAATATAGCTTCTCCTAGTGATATTTTTCTTACCAATAACAACTACTTCTCATGGAAATCCCATATGGAGGATGTACTAAGAAGTAAAGGATTGTATCAGATTACCTTAGGAAAAGAATAAAAACCCATTAATGATGAAAATAAAATCAAATGGGATAATAAGAGTGATGAATCACATGAACCAATCAGAATTCCTATCTCTCATGATTCAAGATTTCACCTTCAAGGAATTGATTCCCTTGATGAAGCTTGGGAAAATAAAAGCTTCAACGTGTGCTCTGTAAACACAATAATATTTGAGCCCACCAGTTAGAAAATAATTTAATGACTTTAAGTCCCAGTGATTTTTCTTTCATTGAATGTTATTCATCTAAGTTCAAAACACTTAGAATTTTATGTATAGACCACAAACTATATCTAAAGGAAGACCGATGCATATATGTTATCCTTGCTAAACTTGGTAGTGCACATTTTGTCTTTGTATCTGCTTTTTATGCCACTAGAGAATATCTAGGAAGTGATTATAAAGAACCCTCTCTCGAGTCTTTTTGTGATGCTCTAATTCTAGAGAAAGATAAGATAATGCAACTTGGATTTATCAACACTACAGGTAGATCCAACAAAGCCTTAGTATACCAACATAAAGATAAATCCAATAATCCCAAGAAGCAACATCCTCACCACAACAACTATCAAAACAAGGGTCGCGAACCCTCTCCACTAGCTTATGCTCCTAATGGTGACAAAGGAGCAAAATACAAAAATAATAAGATAGACAAACATTGCAAATTTTGTGGAATAGATGGTCATGTGGAGTCTAAATGATTTAAAAAGATGAAAGCTTTAGAAGTATCAATGGATAAACAAAAACATCAATATGGATTCTTCTTCTTCTTCTTATTCTTCTCATGAACATGCACTTTCTACTTCTGGTTTCTTCTTCAATGAAACTTCTACTTATTTTTTTGATGAGTGGCTTATTGATATTGGAGAATCTTATCGTATGGCTAAGGATAAAGCCATATTTTCTACTATTGATGAATATAACACCAAAAAAATATTTTTTGGTGATGTTATATCTCTTAGTGTTGTAGGGTCTGGAACAATTCATGTAGATAATAGTCATTTCAATGATGCATTATGTGTTCCAAGTATTCCCTGCAACTTTATGTCAGTGTATCAGATCACTCATTTAGGTGAAGGTAAAACCATAGATTTTTCACCACATGAAGTTGTAATCAATGATTTAAAATATCCTAAGCATGTACTTGCAACTAAAATTGTTGATGATATTACCATGTTGTACAAGTTTGACAACTTTGGGTATTCAACTTTTCCATTCGTTTTGGTTATTCATAGTGATTAATTGAGTAAAATTTGGCATGAGCGGTTTGGTCATATAAACTATCGCTCATTGCAACAACTATGTAATCAACACACGATGACTAGTCTTCTTCTTTTTTCCTACAAAGATGGTGTTTTTGTCAATTATGTTCTTAGAAAACATCACAGGGACAATTTTGACAAACACACCTCTTGGCATGCCTCAACCCCTTTGCATATTTCTCACAATGATTTGCGTGGTATCATTTCTTCTCCTTCTTTCTCTGGGTGCAAGCATTTCTTAACTTTCATTGATGACTTCTCTAGACGCACTTAAGAGCACATTTTTGACAATTTTTTATCCTACAAGGCCCTTTTAGAGAAACAATATGGAGATCAACTTCAAAGGCTAAGAATAGATAATGGAGGTGAATATGGGAACAATAGATTTACAATCTACTGCACTGCACATGGAATTCAAATGCAACATATTGTTCCATATACACCACAACAAAATGGTGTTTCCAAGAGAAAGAATCACACATTCAAAGAAATGGATAATTACATGATCCAATCTAAGGGATTAAGTCTCCATTGTTGGGTAGAACCCATCAACTATGAAAATTACATAGTAAATCACACTCCCACATAGGCTCTAAAAAATATGACACTATAAGAAGCATGGACCAAAATTAATCCAGATTTAAGTGACTTCTGTGTATTTGGTAGTGTAGCATGGAATCACATTCCTGATGAGAAAAGGAAAGATTTACATCCTAAAAGGGAGAAGTGTATTTTTGTTGGATATTCTAAAGATGTCAAAGGTTACATACTTCTTCAACCTTATTCCAATGAAATTATTATTAGAAGAGATGTTAAACTTTATGAAAACATCTTGGCCTGTAAGCCTAATTCAGAGTTTGTGCCATATTCAACATGCAATCCATATTCGATGTTTATGCCATCTTCTATTTCTATGATGGTTTCTTATTCTTTAGATGATGACAGTGAGAATGAAAATCCACCTCCACTTGCTTACCTTCCTCCATACGATTCCATTGAACATGAACCTACACCAACACCACTACTTTCGACATGGGTACATTCAACATGAGAACTAGATGGTGATCTTGTCAATGATCCTTTAGATCAACCTATGACATGTTCACATTTCCAGCAATCCTATTCTCTTTTGGCTCAAGTTTCAGAGAATCATGATCTAGAAACATTTGTAGGAGCTTTAGGTCATCCAGATTGGTGTACACACCTGACCCCATAGGTATCCATTAGAGGAATGGGGCATAAGAATTTCTCTTTTAATCAAAGATCTCAAATCCTCTTCCCGAGATCTCCATATTCTTCTTCTCGGCAAGAGATTTCCAACAACTGTCATCATGCCCAAATTCGAGCTTTAGATTGGAAGTTACACCCTCGTTTAACACACATGATTAAGGGATTTAGATGTTCGATGTTGAATGCCCTTTTCTCTATTCACATATCCTACAGAGTCCCAAAACCTTGGAATCCTTCCACGTGGTTTCAGACTTCGACCCTTTCGTCTTATTCAATAGACCACCACAAAACTTTGGAGTTATGAAACCCTGGACTCCCTAAGGGTCCACACTTACACGTGGTGGCATGTTGAATGTAGAGGCAGGGGAAAGTAGGTCCAGGCCTTCGGTCGATTAAGAACAAGGTTCTAACATCCCAAGTTCCATGAAGTCCCAAACTCCCAGTGTCCCGGGTACTCCACTAGCTTTTAGACCAAGCGAGCATGCGCCCAAGGGATGACACGTGGAAAAGGGTAGATATGACACATGTCATGTTCTAATGGGCATACAAGGTCTGTAAAAATCATGAATCAAGGAAACACATGGCATTTCGAACATGGGTCCATGTCATGCTAGGTTACATCAATGTGACACATCACTCTGAACTGACATCCTCCAGGAGTCTCTATCCTATCCTACCCACAAAACATCTTGGAGCTTTGAAGCTTGAAATACCTCCAACAACCTCCCAATACCCTTTTTATCCCATGGTCAAGACAGGTCCATGTAGGTCCATAGATCTACGGCTTTTGTTGCTTCGCGAATTCGACATTCGGGGTTTTGGCCATCTAGTTTCCTTTTCACTCCCAGAGTGGTTAGTGCCAAAATAGACATGGTATAGATCCAATGGTCATGAGGTATCTTGAAGAATTCTTGGATCTATGGTCCTCATCAATTCGTGACTTCGAGATTTGGGGGTTCTACCTGTTTAACACTCCCTTTATCCCGGAGTGGTCAACGGGAGACTAACCATGATTTAGATCCAATGGTCAGGGGAGATCCCAAAGTGTCCTTGGATCTATGGTTATCATCACTTCGTGAGTTCAACATTTGAGGGTTCCACTCATTTAACACTCCCTTTCTCCTAGAGTGGTTAATGTTAGATTGACCTTGACATAGATCCAATGGTCAGGGGAGATCTCGAAGTGTCCCTAGATCTATGTTTATCATCACTTCGTAAGTTTGGAATTCAGGGTTTCCACCCATTTAACACTCCCTTTCTCTCAGAGTGGTCAACACCAGAATTACCATGACGTATATCCAACGGTAAGTGAAGATCATGAGTATCCTCAGATCTACGACTTGTGTTACTTCATGATACATAAGTGGGTCAGGGTTTAATGATGGGACAGATCTCATGGTCACAATTAAGGAAACCACCACATGTCATTCAACCTCATTGGTAACCATACCAATAGGTTCCCTTTGGTTGGTTTCAAAGGTTGTAAAGTCATAATGTCCCAGAGCTTCGGACTCCTGAAGTTCCGAAGTGAAAATAGCTTAGCTCCTTTCATACCTAGCTAAGGGTTCTAATGTCCTGGTCATATGGATTCCCTGAAAAGTCTCGAGGATGCATGCTCAACTCTTAGCCATTATTTGGTTAGGGTCATGGACATGATCCCTCAATCACACAGAAAAATGGTTTGAAGGAGGCTCCCTCCCTCCTGGTTACTGAATTCGAAGGGTCGAAAAGATTGAGGTGTTCCAGCGAAGTCTACATCAACTCTTACATTACAAAATCAATCCTTGGGAAAATTCCCTTAAGGATTTTCCAACCAGTACAAAAATTGTAAACTTCTTCCTAAATTTATTTGAAGACCCATGTCTAATAGTTCTCCTACTTCTAAGTAGAGTAAAATAGAAACCATTCAAATGCGGTGTTTTACAGAAGAACCATAAGAATTTCTAATATTAATCAAACAATGCAAATTTTAGTCATAGACACAGACATCCAACCATAATTTCAATCCTAGTACATAGGGTATAAGAATACTTATCAAGAAACTAGATAGTGAAGCAACTACTGAGAGGGGTGCTTGTTTCCACCCAACCATAGGCACAACCAATCTTGGATGGATTTACCATTGGCCATCCCCTAGATATATCATGATGCTCTAAGAGAGAGACTATTCCTTCTCATTCAACAACAACCAGGGATGGAGATCACTCTCCTCTTCCCACAAGAATTTAACAGATCCTTTCTCCCTCTACCAAGAAAGGGGGTCTGTGATGAGTGCTTCCTTAGTCACTCATATTCTTGCAACCTCACTTATCATATTGGACTGACAATGTTTACCAACAAATTCCTGTACCCAGAACAAACTCATTTCTAAGTTCTCTTCTGAACCGGAGAGTTGCACATACTCTCTTCATAAATGGTTTCTAGATTCATTTTTCCTCATATCTTCCTCTATGCCCACAAAATCCCTTCTTTTCTTTCCTTCTCAAGAAAGATTTCATGGGTCT
>JZKD02S1140056.1:137135-173549 GCA_000966675.3 Picea glauca | reverse complement strand
TCCCCAACTTGACACTTGTCATATAGGAAGTTACTTTGGCCCACTCTTCCCCAACTTTAGAACTTAGGATAAAATAATTATCCATACTTTATGTTTTAGGAAATATTAATATAATATTCCCTTGACTTTGGCCCTCCCTTTCCCTAACTAGTGAAGTTCAGTCCCCCATCTCTTTTATCATGGTCGATATGTGTGCAATGATGTATTTTATATTAATCATGAGTGATGTACAAAGTAGGCACATTGGCCTTTGACATCTAGGCTTTCCAGCCTAATACCAAAACATAAGCATCCCGACTTATAATAACCAGCTCACCAACCTATAAAACATATCATATACACGAGGCTCGTTGTCCTCTATATTGCATGCACCTTAGTTACTGCACGTGGTATCTTGGAATGTACATATTACATCATTTTACTGCGCAGTTCATGCGTGCACTATGCCACATGACATGCATTACCAAATGAGGTCAAAACAACTCACCATCTTAAGTACATTTATACTATATTTAGAATTGGGTTCGGCTGAGGGATATTACAATCCCCTCCCCTTATTTATGCACTATCCTTAGTGCATCATATGCCCATGTATAACAAAATTTTCAAAAATCTTCAAAAAGATGTGAGTATTCTGCCCGCATTGCATCTTCATGCTCCCAAGTAGCATCCTTTGGACCGTACCAGGTCCATTGAACCTTTACAAGCTCTATGGCTCGGTTCCAGAGCTGTTTGACTTTTCGGTCCAAATTGTGCACTGGATGCACTTGAAAAGTGCCTTCTTGCTCCACTTGAATCACATTCCAATCAATAACATGATTAGCATCAGGTATGTATTTCTTTAGCAATGATACATGGAAGACATTATGAACAGACATAGATGCTCACAATGCAATCCTATAAGAAACTAGACCAATCCTCTCTATGATTTCAAAAGGCCCACGAAATCTAGCTACCAACTTGGCACAACTTCCCAAATTTAGGGAACTCCTGTTAGCTTTCACTTTAAGGAAAACATGATAACCCACTTTGAATTATCTGTGGTTTCTATTCTTATTGGCATAACTTTTCTATCTGTCTTGGGCAGCTTTTAAATTCTGCTTAATTTTTGTCATCTGGTCCTCCATTTTCCTGAGAAACTTTGGCCCAACAGCTGTCCTATTAGCTGGGTTATCCCAACTTACTGGAGTATTGCACTTTCTTCCATAAAGTGCTTCAAATGGGCTCATATTCAATGATGCCTGATACCCATTGTTGTACGCAAATTCTACCAAGTGTAGTTAGTATTCCCATTTTGATAGTTTGTCCATCACATACATTCTCAGTATATCTTCTATCACCCTGTTCACCCTTTCTGCATGTCCATCAGACTCAGGATGATAAGCTGTACTAAAGTTCAGATTCATTCTGAATCCTTTGAACAATCCTTTCCAGAAATTCGAGGTGAATTTCGGGTCTCTATCGGATACAATTGTTTTAGGAATCTCGTGCAATCATGCCACTTCCTTCATGAAAATATCAACAACCTCTGTTGCCTTTGTGTAGTTTTCAGTGGAATAAAATGGGCATCTTTCGTGAGCTTGTCCACCACCACCATGACCGAATCATGCAACTTGCCTGTTCTAGGAAATCCCGTAATAAAATCCATTGTCACCATTTCCCACTTCCACTCAGGAATGGTTAAAGTTTGCAGCAACCCTGCTGGGTGCCTATTCTCATCTTTCATTTTCTGGCATTCCGTACATCTAGCAATGTACTCGGCGATCTCTTTCTTCATACCTGGACAAAAGTAATGGCTCTTGATCGTTGCCACAATTTTCTGATATCTAGGGTGTCCTGCATAAGGAACATTATGCATTTCATGCAAAATCATACGTTTCAAGTCCTAGACATTTGGAACAAAAATCTTGTTCTGGCGCAATAATATTCCATCTATTCCCAACTTATAATTATCCACCTTCTGAAGAATTTTACCCTACTATAGGATTGCTACCAATTCTTTGTATTGCAGATCGACATTTACAGCCTCCATATTTTTTCTTTTAATATTAGTTTGGTACATGCTAATGGCTGTAGCATGTAATTCACGCACCTTCCTGCTGAGCGCATCAACCTCTTTATTCTCTTTCCCCTTGATATGATTTATATCAAAGTCATATTCTCTTATAAATTCTAACCATCTTCTTTGTCTAGCATTTAGATTTGGATGATCAAATAAATATTTCAGACCATTGTGGTTTGTTCTTAGCTCAAACCTCTTTCCCATGAGGTAGTGTCTCCATTTTCTCAAGGCATGCACTCTGGATGCCAACTCCAAATCGTGAGTGGCATAGTTTCTTTCATGATCCTTCAACTTCCTTGATTCGTAACATATGACAAACCCATTTTGACTAAGGACTCCACCAAGTCCTTCATTACATGCATCAATTCATACGATGAAGTCTTCTTCTGGGTCTGCGATCCTTAATATTGGAGCACTTGTCAATAATTGTTTCAAGTGCTGGAAACTCTTCTCGCAATCTAGTGTCCACTGAAACTTCACTCCCTTTCTTTGCAAAGAAGTGATTGGGTGTGCAATCTTTGAGAATCCTACAATAAATCTTCTGTAGTAGCCTACAAGACCCATGCATGATCTCATCTCTGTCACATTCTTCAGTGCTGATCATTCTCTAATGGCCTCTATATTATCAGGATCCACTTCTATCCCATCCTTTGAAATGATATGCCCTAAATAATGAATCTATTTCTAATAAAATGAACACTTTCTCAATTTGGCATATAACTGACGCTCCCTTAATACTTGCAACACCATCCTCAAATGATGTTCATTCTCTTCCTCTGACTTGGAATATATAAGAATGTCACCCAAAAAGACGATGACAAACTTGTCCAAATACTCTCAGAAAACACCATTCATTAAGCACATGAAAACAGCTGGTGCATTTGACAACCCAAATGGTACCACTTTGAACTCATAATGACCATACCTTGTCCCGAAGGCATCTTGCTAATATCATCTTCTTTAATTCTTACTTGATGGTATCCTGATCTGAGATCTATCTTTGAAAATATCTTTGCATCCTTCAATTGGTTAAAGAGGTCATCAATCCTTGGTAGAGGATACTTGTTCTTAACAGTCACTTTATTCAACTGTCTGAAGTCAATGCACAACCTTAGTGTTCCATATTTCTTTCTCACAAACAGGACTGGGGCACCCCAAGGTGACACGCTTGGGCATATATACCCCTTCTTCAAAAGTTCTTCAAGCTGCATTTGCAACTCCTTCAATTATGGTGTACTCATTCTGTAAGGAGTCTTTGATACTGGCGTTGCTCCAGGAATCAAATTTATAGAGAAATCAATGTCTCTCTTTGGGGGTAGTCTGGGTACCTCCTTGAACACATCTTCAAAATCTTCCAGGACTACATAATCCTCCAAATTTGGCACCTTATCTCTAGGTGTCTCTACCAAATGAGTTGCAATTATTTGACATCCTTTTTTGTAACACTTCTTCAGTTGTAATGCTGAAATTTCTCTAATGGTTACTACCCTGGGGATTCCCTGTACCTTCCTTGGTTTCCCTTCCTCATCTAGGCAAGTAAATGATTTTTTGTGATAGTCTAAGAGATTTTGATGTTGATCCAACCAATCCATCCCAATTAGACAGTCATAGGAACCTAAAGGCAAGATGTTTAAATCTGCTTTGGTGTTCAGTCAATTCATGTCTATAAGGCATGACTTAACCATCTCATTAACTTTTCTTATGGCTCCTATAGCTAGTTGTACCAACTAGGATTTCCCATGCTTTCTTCTTGGCAATTTCAAACTTTCCACCATCTTAGGGTCTAGATAACTATGACTAGCTCCTGAATCAATTATAATAGCAAGGGTTTGGTTGTTGATCATACCTTCCAATTCAATCATGTGGGACTGATACTCTGCTTTCTTGTTGTCCAGGGCTACATAAATCCTTGCCACATATATGACCATGTCCTCCACTGTTTCAGCTCGTTTTACATTATGAAAAACCCTACCTTTTTCACCTCTACGAGGACAATCTCTGAACATATGGTCCCCTTTACAACCCCAACATTGCATAGGTGGTTGTCTTGTCCCTTGAATCCCTATGTCAATCAGTTTGGATTTTTTAGGCATTTTCTTTTCTTGTGGATTATTTATGAAGAATGGTGGATTATCTCCCTTCTTCCTCTGATCCATATTGAATTTCTTATTGTCTTCCCAAGCCTTTTGGAAAGCTGACCTTACTTTCTGCTGATCATATAGGGATTTAGCTCTCCTTATGGTTTCTTCTAATGTCTCAGGATCATCATATTGTATTTTGTCACGGATGAACGATGGCAATCCACTTAAATACCTTTGAATTTTGATTGTATCATCCTTGATGAAAGAGACATACTTCAGTAGTTCCATAAACCTTCTCTCATATTCATCTATGGTCATACTTCCAAGCTTGAGTTCAAATAACTCTTTCATTTTATTGTCATAGTATCTCTTAGTCAAGTACTTCTTCTCAAAGTACTTCTTGAATTCCCTCCAAGTAACACTTTTCTCTACAATGTGCTTTACCTGCACAAGTTGATCCCACCACATGGAGGCCTTTCCTTTGAGTTGATAGATAAATATTCTACCTTCTGCATGAGAAGAATAATTATGCAATTGAAAATACTTCCTCATGCCTAGAAACCATGTTTCTGCATCTTCATCCTTCTTGTGCTCACCATCAAATGTAGGAGGTTTGATTTTGTTCATTTCTCCTCGTAGCTCATCCACCCCAGATCTCTTATACCTTATGACATGGGATAGACTTGAGTTGTTGCCTACTCTCTTATGGGAATGCCTTTGGGAAAGACGGTGATGTCTACTAGCACTTTTTACTTTTCTTTTCTCCTCTAAAGGTTTGTGACTCCCAGATTCACTTGAGCCACTCTCCTTAATCAATTTATTTTCTATTCTATTCAAACCCTCCAATAGCTTCATGTTGAAGTCATCCTACTACTCTTTGTCTTTCATAAGCCTTTCATTATCATCTTTATGGCTTTGGACATCCTTCTGCAAATTCTTAATGTTCTCAACCATATTCATATCTTCATTCCTTTCTTCTCCATGTCTGTTGGAGTTTGTTAATTCCATGCCCAAATGGACATCCACCCCTCTTCTCTTCTTGTTGACTGTAATTTCCTTGTGCCTCTTCCATTCCTATGGACTCTGCACTGGTCTGATCTGATCGAGTTGTTAATTCTGCAAAACGTGCATCCATTGAAACTAATCAGGATAACAATTCAACAATTCATGAGAATATGCACCATTTTGATTCAACATGCACATCGACATTATCACTCCTATTTTCCTGGTGTTATCACCATGACAATTATAGATAAGACCCAAGTCTCAAAAACACAGACGCGAATGCCTTCCAAGATACATTTGTGCAAGAAGGTGGTTTTCCAAAACCACTTTCGCCAAAACGCGGTATCACGTGTCTCAACATCTCAAATCCACCACTTGTGGAGCGATCGATGGCTTAGTCATATCACTCTGCTTCACTTGTTCGGTACTTTGTAGCCATGTGATGTCATCAGAACGCCACCATGTAATGAACTCAAAAGATAATCATTCGAAATGGATTGGTCGAGCATGGAAACCCAACGCTCTTGTACGTAATTCATCTGTGCTTCATAAATGGAATTATATAATTACCACTCCCCAAGTATGAATATATCTATGTATACATAACTGAAGTAATCCCCAACTGCTCAACTTTCTGCTCTCTGTAAAAACACCTTTCGGTATCCACAACCTGAGATACATGGACAAGGATAAATCGAGTGAGACTGGTTATTCGAGAAACATGCTAGGCTTTCCTGCGAATAAGGAGGAAAGGGTCCTTGCGCACATTCTAGCAACTAAGTTTCAAACAGAGCCGACTATAGACTTGTGGTTGGAAGTCAAGTTGAATCCCACTATAAAATATTTAGTCATCAACAGGCCAACCGCTAAGAAGAAAAGGAGTAAGTGGAATAAGAAGGAGGAATCTATGGCTGAAGTGGTTAGAAGTGTTGGAGAGAATCAGCTGGCCTGGTTAGTTTCTTCCTTAAAGGCAGAGATCGCTAAGTTGAAGTAAGTCTTGAAATAAGACAAGAATGTTTCAGTGAATTTTGAACAACCAGTAGCAGAGGTAATGAGTACCAGAGATGATAGGCATGTTCTCTAAACGACCCTTTTCACAACATGCTAACTGTTTTCATCACCCTTTTGTAATTTTGTGATTAATACGACTATATAAATACAAAAACAGATTTTAGACTGTTTTATTACAATTTCTATCTAGTGATGTTATGAATCTTGTTTTCTTTTATTATTAATTTTTTCCTGTAATCTTATATTTTTTTATTTTCATCTGTCTAAATCAGAGGAAAATAAAACTCAGAATTCTTTTTAATTAATGCTTCGATGCAGTTATGTGTTTCTTTTTCTTTTATTATTATGCAATTTAAACTCAGACTCGTCGCCTTCCAAGCGACTTCACGCGCATTAAACTTTGACTTGTTCATTTATATTTATCGTTCATAGCAATATTACAAGGTAAAACACTTTCTGCGCACTTAAATCTACTGTGCATTTCTTCTTTGTCGCACCGACAACTCACATGCACTACTCTTGCGTTGTGCGCCAATATCCACTACGCACAGTTTTGGTACAGTGCACTGATATTCCACATGCATTTCATCCTATGCATGCACCATGTCAAGTTTAACATATTCCATAGCGCCCAATTATGTGCGCACACTATTGAATACACCGTCGCAAAACAAATTATACTCATACTTATGCGCATACCAACAAAAATCCTCTACGTTAAGCAATACTTGTGCACCCCATGTGCACATTACTATGTGTGTGCTCACCACGCAAGGATAAATTCAATGCATGCATCCACATGTAATTATATTCTTCTCGATGCCACAATTTACCGTGCACACTGGCATGACAACGTTTTCCCACGCAGTGCCAAAATTTACTGCACGCGCCAGCACGCCAACATTTTTCATGGATACTCCATGACTCCAATTTTTGGTCACCTCAAAGTTACTCTTCTGTGAATATTCACTTCAAATGAACCCCTCAGGCCCATCCAAGCTTATTGTTGAACTGAATCTCTGATACCATTCTGTAATGTCCCCCCCAGCCACCCGTGCGTCGGGGTATGCCACTCCAGAGAAACCACACATGCTCTGACACCAGTCGGTAACATTCCCAGCCTTAACAGGTCAGACCATGCTAGTCTAGGGAATGCTTTCATTCCCATACTCTAGAACATACAGTAACATGCCCAGTATTCAACTGAGCAATGCCACATAAATTTACTCTTTAAACTACATGCAACTAAGACAGATACATACAACACGCTCGCGGAAGCTTTACATATAAACATGAAAAAAAAATACTTTATGTAACATATGACTTTTATACTGAAATAACAGTAACTACGGATATGCAACATTTATATGGAATTACCCTTAAACATATAGGCAATTATAATCACATATATTATAAACCGTAACATAGGCATGTAAATAACAAAGCAACATATCATTTTTATCCTACAACTGGTACTTATCTTGGAAATATTGTCACCAACTGCATACAGACCGTTCATGAACCTCCCATCCATAGACTACACTGTTCATCACTCTTGACAGTGAGTCACCCCCGAGCTGGGACTGAACTCCACCCANTCAAATGTAGGAGGTTTGATTTTGTTCATTTCTCCTCGTAGCTCATCCACCCCAGATCTCTTATACCTTATGACATGGGATAGACTTGAGTTGTTGCCTACTCTCTTATGGGAATACCTTTGGGAAAGATGGTGATGTCTACTAGCACTTTTTACTTTTCTTTTCTCCTCTAAAGGTTTGTGACTCCCAGATTCACTTGAGCCACTCTCCTTAATCAATTTCTTTTCTATTTTATTCAAACCCTCCAATAGCTTCATGTTGAAGTCATCCTACTACTCTTTGTCTTTCATAAGCCTTTCATTATCAGCTTTATGGCTTTGGACATCCTTCTGCAAATTCTTAATGTTCTCAACCATATTCATATCTTCATTCCTTTCTTCTCCATGTCTGTTGGAGTTTGTTAATTCCATGCCCAAATGGAGATCCACCCCTCTGCTCTCCTTGTTGACTGTAATTTCCTTGTGCCTCTTCCATTCCTATGGACTCTGCACTGGTCTGATCTGATCGAGTTGTTAATTCTGCAAAACGTGCATCCATTGAAACTAATCAGGCTAACAATTCAACAATTCATGAGAATATGCACCATTTTGATTCAACATACACATCGACATTATCACTCCTATTTTCCTGGTGTTATCACCATGACAATTCTAGATAAGACCCAAGTCTCAAAAACACAGACGCGAATGCCTTCCAAGATACATTTGTGCAAGAAGGTGGTTTTCCAAAACCACTTTCGCCAACACGTGGTATCACGTGTCTCAACATCTCAAATCCACCACTCGTGGAGCGGTCGATGGCTTAGTCATATCACTCTGCTTCACTCGTTCGGTACTTTGCAGCCATGTGATGTCATCCGAACGCCACCATGTAACGAACTCAAAAGATAATCATTCGAAATGGATTGGTCGAGCATGGAAACCCAACGCTCTTGTACATAATTCATCTGTGCTTCATAAATGGAATTATATAATTACCACTCCCCAAGTATGAATATATCTATGTATACATAGCTGAAGTAATCCCCAACTGCTCAACTTTCTGCTCTCTGTAAAAACACCTTTCGGTATCCACAACCTGAGATACATGGACAAGGATAAATCGAGTGAGACTGGTTATTCGAGCAACATGCTAGGCTTTCCTGCGAATAAGGAGGAAAGGGTCCTTGCGCACATTCTAGCAACTAAGTTTCAAACAGATCCGGCTATAGACTTGTGGTTGGAAGTCAAGTTGAATCCCACTATAAAATATTTAGTCATCAACAGGCCAGCCGCTAAGAAGAAAAGGAGTAAGTGGAATAAGAAGGAGGAATCTATGGCTGAAGTGGTTAGAAGTGTTGGAGAGAATCAGCTGGCCTGGTTAGTTTCTTCCTTAAAGGCAGAGATCGCTAAGTTGAAGTAAGTCTTGAAATAAGACAAGAATGTTTCAGTGAATTTTGAACAACCAGTAGCAGAGGTAATGAGTACCAGAGATGATAGGCATGTTCTCTAAACGACCCTTTTCACAACATGCTAACTGTTTTCATCACCCTTTTGTAATTTTGTGATTAATACGACTATATAAATACAAAAACAGATTTTAGACTGTTTTATTACAATTTCTATCTAGTGATGTTATGAATCTTGTTTTCTTTTATTATTAATTTTTTCCTGTAATCTTATATTTTTTTATTTTCATCTGTCTAAATCAGAGGAAAATAAAACTCAGAATTCTTTTTAATTAATGCTTCGATGCAGTTATGTGTTTCTTTTTCTTTTATTATTATGCAATTTAAACTCAGACTCGTCGCCTTCCAAGCGACTTCACGCGCATTAAACTTTGACTTGTTCATTTATATTTATCGTTCATAGCAATATTACAAGGTAAAACACTTTCTGCGCACTTAAATCTACTGTGCATTTCTTCTTTGTCGCACCGACAACTCACATGCACTACTCTTGCGTTGTGCGCCAATATCCACTACGCACAGTTTTGGTACAGTGCACTGATATTCCACATGCATTTCATCCTATGCATGCACCATGTCAAGTTTAACATATTCCATAGCGCCCAATTATGTGCGCACACTATTGAATACACCGTCGCAAAACAAATTATACTCATACTTATGCGCATACCAACAAAAATCCTCTACGTTAAGCAATACTTGTGCACCCCATGTGCACATTACTATGTGTGTGCTCACCACGCAAGGATAAATTCAATGCATGCATCCACATGTAATTATATTCTTCTCGATGCCACAATTTACCGTGCACACTGGCATGACAACGTTTTCCCACGCAGTGCCAAAATTTACTGCACGCGCCAGCACGCCAACATTTTTCATGGATACTCCATGACTCCAATTTTTGGTCACCTCAAAGTTACTCTTCTGTGAATATTCACTTCAAATGAACCCCTCAGGCCCATCCAAGCTTATTGTTGAACTGAATCTCTGATACCATTCTGTAATGTCCCCCCCAGCCACCCGTGCGTCGGGGTATGCCACTCCAGAGAAACCACACATGCTCTGACACCAGTCGGTAACATTCCCAGCCTTAACAGGTCAGACCATGCTAGTCTAGGGAATGCTTTCATTCCCATACTCTAGAACATACAGTAACATGCCCAGTATTCAACTGAGCAATGCCACATAAATTTACTCTTTAAACTACATGCAACTAAGACAGATACATACAACACGCTCGCGGAAGCTTTACATATAAACATGAAAAAAAAATACTTTATGTAACATATGACTTTTATACTGAAATAACAGTAACTACGGATATGCAACATTTATATGGAATTACCCTTAAACATATAGGCAATTATAATCACATATATTATAAACCGTAACATAGGCATGTAAATAACAAAGCAACATATCATTTTTATCCTACAACTGGTACTTATCTTGGAAATATTGTCACCAACTGCATACAGACCGTTCATGAACCTCCCATCCATAGACTACACTGTTCATCACTCTTGACAGTGAGTCACCCCCGAGCTGGGACTGAACTCCACCCAAGGTAAAGGGTTCCTATCTAGGCTAAGGCTCATGGACAATAGGAAAGAATTCGTCTTAGGTGCTCACTCAACTAACATCCTACAACCTCTCATTCCCCACATGCCTATCCCACCCAAGGAAGTGTGCCCCTTCTCTTCTCAATAGTCCCTTGGTTGCCCCACTTCTCTTCCATGGCTTCAACAACAGGCTGGACCGGAAGTCTCAGAGTGATGTAGCTGCAGTCTAGCACCTTTAGGAATTAATCACCAACAATTATCTTGCTCAAAGAATTGCTCATGGGCCTGGCAAAATTCTTCTTCAATCCCGCTCCAATCTAACCAGGTACACCAACCGAAAAGGGCTATGGGAATAGGCTCCAAAATGGTGAAATGGTTGTCTCAAGGATAACGGAATGCATGAGTGAAACGGTCATGGAATCATTGACTAGATAACTAAGTGTGGAAGAGAATCATTGTGAACTCTTCGTGGAAGTCATTGTGCGAATAATGGTGGTCGGGCTGTTGGCAAGGTATCCATGAGAAGTCACCAAATGAGATAAGTTCCCCCACGATATGAATGCATGTCCCCAACTTGACACTTGTCATATCGGAAGTTACTTTGGTCCACTTGTCCCCAACTTTAGAACTTATGATAAAATAATTATCCATAATTTTTGTTTTAGGAAATATTAATATAATATTCCCTTGAATTTTGTCCCTCCCTTTCCCTAACCGGTGAAGTTCATTCCCCCATATATTTTATCGTGGTCGGTTTGCGCACAACGATGTATTTTATATTAATCATGAGTGATGTACAAAGTAGGCACATTGGCCTTTGACATCTAGGCGTTCTGGCCTAATACCAAAACATAAGCATCCCAACTTATAATAACCGGATCACTAGCCTATAACACATATCATATACACGAGGCTCATTTTCCTCTATATTGCACACACCTTAGTTACTACGCGCGGTATCCTGGAATGTACATATTATATCATTTTACTGCACAGTTCATGTGTGAACTATGCCACTTGATGTGCATTACCAAATGAGCTCAAAACAACTCACCAACTTAAGTACATTTATATTATATTTACAATTAGGTTCGGTCGAGGGATATTACAGAATTGGTAGGGGCTACAACAACCCCGATGGATGCCAGTGCTCTGCATTAACCTGCTAACATTGTAGACATTTAGCTAAGTAATCAACTATGTCCTTTTTCATTCTGGGCTAATAAAATAGTTTCATAGTGGTTGTGATCATTTTCTGATAACCAGGATGAATGGTATATGGTATTTTATGTAGTTCATCCATTATGAACCTCTTCAAATCATCAAAATTTGGAATATACAACCTACCTTTGTAAGTTAGCAGGCCATCATTCAACAATTTATAACCCTCATACTTCATCCCTTTGGGATCTTGCTCTAAGTATGATTTCATAGTCTTGAAAAATGCATTTGTTTCTTGTGCACTTTTGACTCTCTCCTTGATGTCTGATTCACAGGTTCTTACAACTACCAAGTGAATCACTTTCATAATTCTACTAAGGGAATCAACCACCCTATTTTTTTTCCTTTGATGTGTTTGATTTCAAAATCAAATGCATTAAGGAGATCCATCCATCTAGCTTGTCTATCATTGAGTTTTGGTTGATCAAAAAAATATCTCAACCCACTATGGTCTATCATAAGCACAAATATTCTACCTAGAAGGTAATGCCTCCACATTTTTAAAGCATGTACTATGGCATCCAATTCCAAATCGTGGGTCACATAATTGATTTCATGATCATTCAATTTTATGGATTCGTAGAAAATCACATGTTCTTCTTGCATAAAGACTCCTCCAAGCCCTTCCTTGTAGGCGTATGTACACACAAGGAAGTCATTGTTTGGGTCTACAATATTCAGCACATGTGCATTGGTTAGAAGGTATTTCAATTGTTATAATCTCTCTTCACATTCTAATGTCCAAATGAATTTAACTCCCTTTTACTGAAGTGAGGTGATTGAGAAACCGACCTTGGAGAATCCCTTTATGAACCTTCTATAGTATCCTTCTAGGCCCATAAAGGATTTGATATCAGATACATTCTTCAAGGTAGGCCAATCCATAATGGATTTGATCTTGTCAGGGTAAATTGCCACTCCTTCAAAAATAACATGGCCTAAGTAATGGACTTGTCTTTGGAAAAAGCCACACTTACTAAACTTAGAATATAGCTAATGTTCTCTCAGAACTTGAAGCACCAACTTGAGATGTTCTTCATGCTCTTCCCTACTCTTATAATAGATTAGGATATCATCAATGAAAACCAACACAAATATATACAAAAACATACTGAGTACATTATTCATTAAGCACATAAAAGTGGTTGGTGCATTGGTAAGTCCAAATGGCACCACCCCAAATTCATAGTGACCATATCTTTTCCTAAAGGATGTTTTGTGGATGTCTTCATCCTTAATTTAGACTTGATGGTATCCAAAGCTCAAATCAATCTTGGAGAAAATTGTATCACCCCTTAACTGGTCAAACAAGTCATCGATCCTTGGCAAGGGGTACTTATTCTTAATGGTCATATTATTGAGTTGACTATAGTCTATGCAAAACCTGAGTGTGCCATCCTTCCTTTACACAAACAAGGATAGTGCTCCCAATGGAGACACACTAGGCTGAATGTAGCCTTTGTCCAACATCTCCTTTAGCTGTAGTTTGATATCAAATAGATCTTGTTGGCATAGGGGCAAACACAGGGTTCAACGCTTCAACAACACACCAACAAAACCCTAACTACCGACCCTTTTGACAACACCTGCGAAGTAGATGAAGTCTCACCCAAGGTTTTGGGAGGGGGGNCCGCTAAGAAGAAAAGGAGTAAGTGGAATAAGAAGGAGGAATCTATGGCTGAAGTGGTTAGAAGTGTTGGAGAGAATCAGCTGGCCTGGTTAGTTTCTTCCTTAAAGGCAGAGATCGCTAAGTTGAAGTAAGTCTTGAAATAAGACAAGAATGTTTCAGTGAATTTTGAACAACCAGTAGCAGAGGTAATGAGTACCAGAGATGATAGGCATGTTCTCTAAACGACCCTTTTCACAACATGCTAACTGTTTTCATCACCCTTTTGTAATTTTGTGATTAATACGACTATATAAATACAAAAACAGATTTTAGACTGTTTTATTACAATTTCTATCTAGTGATGTTATGAATCTTGTTTTCTTTTATTATTAATTTTTTCCTGTAATCTTATATTTTTTTATTTTCATCTGTCTAAATCAGAGGAAAATAAAACTCAGAATTCTTTTTAATTAATGCTTCGATGCAGTTATGTGTTTCTTTTTCTTTTATTATTATGCAATTTAAACTCAGACTCGTCGCCTTCCAAGCGACTTCACGCGCATTAAACTTTGACTTGTTCATTTATATTTATCGTTCATAGCAATATTACAAGGTAAAACACTTTCTGCGCACTTAAATCTACTGTGCATTTCTTCTTTGTCGCACCGACAACTCACATGCACTACTCTTGCGTTGTGCGCCAATATCCACTACGCACAGTTTTGGTACAGTGCACTGATATTCCACATGCATTTCATCCTATGCATGCACCATGTCAAGTTTAACATATTCCATAGCGCCCAATTATGTGCGCACACTATTGAATACACCGTCGCAAAACAAATTATACTCATACTTATGCGCATACCAACAAAAATCCTCTACGTTAAGCAATACTTGTGCACCCCATGTGCACATTACTATGTGTGTGCTCACCACGCAAGGATAAATTCAATGCATGCATCCACATGTAATTATATTCTTCTCGATGCCACAATTTACCGTGCACACTGGCATGACAACGTTTTCCCACGCAGTGCCAAAATTTACTGCACGCGCCAGCACGCCAACATTTTTCATGGATACTCCATGACTCCAATTTTTGGTCACCTCAAAGTTACTCTTCTGTGAATATTCACTTCAAATGAACCCCTCAGGCCCATCCAAGCTTATTGTTGAACTGAATCTCTGATACCATTCTGTAATGTCCCCCCCAGCCACCCGTGCGTCGGGGTATGCCACTCCAGAGAAACCACACATGCTCTGACACCAGTCGGTAACATTCCCAGCCTTAACAGGTCAGACCATGCTAGTCTAGGGAATGCTTTCATTCCCATACTCTAGAACATACAGTAACATGCCCAGTATTCAACTGAGCAATGCCACATAAATTTACTCTTTAAACTACATGCAACTAAGACAGATACATACAACACGCTCGCGGAAGCTTTACATATAAACATGAAAAAAAAATACTTTATGTAACATATGACTTTTATACTGAAATAACAGTAACTACGGATATGCAACATTTATATGGAATTACCCTTAAACATATAGGCAATTATAATCACATATATTATAAACCGTAACATAGGCATGTAAATAACAAAGCAACATATCATTTTTATCCTACAACTGGTACTTATCTTGGAAATATTGTCACCAACTGCATACAGACCGTTCATGAACCTCCCATCCATAGACTACACTGTTCATCACTCTTGACAGTGAGTCACCCCCGAGCTGGGACTGAACTCCACCCAGGGTAAAGGGTTCCTATCTAGGCTAAGGCTCATGGACAATAGGAAAGAATTCATCTTAGGTGCTCACTCAACTAACATCCTACAACCTCTCATTCCCCACATGCCTGTCCCACCCAAGGAAGTGTGCCCCTTCTCTTCTCAATAGTCCCTTGGTTGCCCCACTTCTCTTCCATGGCTTCAACAATAGGCTGGACCGAAAGTCTCAGAGCGATGTAGCTGCAGTCTAGCACCTTCAGGAATTAATCACCAACAATTATCTTGCTCAAAGAATTGCTCACGGGCCTGGCAAAATTATTCTTCAATCCCACTCCAATCTAACCAGGTACACCAACCGAAAAGGGCTATGGGAATAGGCTCCAAAATGGTGAAATGGTTGTCTCAAGGATAACGGAATGCATGAGTGAAATGGTCATGGAATCATTGACTAGATAACTGAGTGTGGAAGAGAATCACTGTGAACTCTTCGTGGAAGTCATTGTGCGAATAATGGTGGTCGGGCTGCTGGTAAGGTATCCATGAGAAGTCACCAAATGAGATAAGTTCCCCCACGATATGAATGCATGTCCCCAACTTGACACTTGTCATATCGGAAGTTACTTTGGTCCACTTGTCCCCAACTTTAGAACTTATGATAAAATAATTATCCATAATTTTTGTTTTAGGAAATATTAATATAATATTCCCTTGACTTTTGTCCCTCCCTTTCCCTAACCGGTGAAGTTCAGTCCCCCATATGTTTTATCGTGGTCGGTCTGCGCACAACGATGTATTTTATATTAATCATGAGTGATGTAAAAAGTAGGCACATTGGCCTTTGACATCTAGGCATTCTGGCCTAATACCAAAACATAAGCATCCCAACTTATAATAATTGGATCACTAGCCTATAACACATATCATATACACGAGGCTCGTTTTCCTCTATATTGCGCACACCTTAGTTACTACGCGCGGTATCCTGGAATGTACATATTACATCATTTTACTACACAGTTCATGTGTGAACTATGCCACATGATGTGCATTACCAAATGAGCTCAAAACAACTCACCAACTTAAGTACATTTATATTATATTTACAATTAGGTTTGGCCGAGGGATATTACAGAATTGGCAGGGGCTACAACAACCTCGATGGATGCCAGTGCTCTGCATTAACCTGCTAACATTCTAGACATTTAGCTAAGTAATCAACTATGTCCTTTTTCATTCTGGGCTAATAAAATAGTTTCATAGTGGTTGTGATCATTTTCTGATAACCAGGATGAATGGTATATGGTCTTTTATGTAGTTCATCCATTATGAACCTCTTCAAATCATCAAAATTTGGAATATACAACCTACCTTTGTAAGTTAGCAGGCCATCATTCAACAATTTATAACCCTCATACTTCATCCCTTTGGGATCTTGCTCTAAGTATGATTTCATAGTCTTGAAAAATGCATTTGTTTCTTGTGCACTTTTGACTCTCTCCTTGATGTCTGATTCACAGGTTCTTACAACTACCAAGTGAATCACTTTCATAATTCTACTAAGGGAATCAACCACCCTATTTTTTTTCCTTTGATGTGTTTGATTTCAAAATCAAATGCATTAAGGAGATCCATCCATCTAGCTTGTCTATCATTGAGTTTTGGTTGATCAAAAAAATATCTCAACCCACTATGGTCTATCATAAGCACAAATATTCTACCTAGAAGGTAATGCCTCCACATTTTTAAAGCATGTACTATGGCATCCAATTCCAAATCGTGGGTCACATAATTGATTTCATGATCATTCAATTTTATGGATTCGTAGAAAATCACATGTTCTTCTTGCATAAAGACTCCTCCAAGCCCTTCCTTGTAGGCGTATGTACACACAAGGAAGTCATTGTTTGGGTCTACAATATTCAGCACATGTGCATTGGTTAGAAGGTATTTCAATTGTTATAATCTCTCTTCACATTCTAATGTCCAAATGAATTTAACTCCCTTTTACTGAAGTGAGGTGATTGAGAAACCGACCTTGGAGAATCCCTTTATGAACCTTCTATAGTATCCTTCTAGGCCCATAAAGGATTTGATATCAGATACATTCTTCAAGGTAGGCCAATCCATAATGGATTTGATCTTGTCAGGGTAAATTGCCACTCCTTCAAAAATAACATGGCCTAAGTAATGGACTTGTCTTTGGAAAAAGCCACACTTACTAAACTTAGAATATAGCTAATGTTCTCTCAGAACTTGAAGCACCAACTTGAGATGTTCTTCATGCTCTTCCCTACTCTTATAATAGATTAGGATATCATCAATGAAAACCAACACAAATATATACAAAAACATACTGAGTACATTATTCATTAAGCACATAAAAGTGGTTGGTGCATTGGTAAGTCCAAATGGCACCACCCCAAATTCATAGTGACCATAT
The DNA here is from genome assembly GCA_000966675.3 of Picea glauca. NCBI lineage: Eukaryota > Viridiplantae > Streptophyta > Pinopsida > Pinales > Pinaceae > Picea > Picea glauca. The sequence continues at coordinate 155,768 of JZKD02S1140056.1, read as the reverse complement.
CTTTTCCTAAAGGATGTTTTGTGGATGTCTTCATCCTTAATTTAGACTTGATGGTATCCAAAGCTCAAATCAATCTTGGAGAAAATTGTATCACCCCTTAACTGGTCAAACAAGTCATCGATCCTTGGCAAGGGGTACTTATTCTTAATGGTCATATTATTGAGTTGACTATAGTCTATGCAAAACCTGAGTGTGCCATCCTTCCTTTACACAAACAAGGATAGTGCTCCCAATGGAGACACACTAGGCTGAATGTAGCCTTTGTCCAACATCTCCTTTAGCTGTAGTTTGATATCAAATAGATCTTGTTGGCATAGGGGCAAACACAGGGTTCAACGCTTCAACAACACACCAACAAAACCCTAACTACCGACCCTTTTGACAACACCTGCGAAGTAGATGAAGTCTCACCCAAGGTTTTGGGAGGGGGGATTGTAGGACTTTGATCCGGATTTTATGAGCAGAACAAAATGACTACAAATTATTACCAGATGCTTAACACATAATAACATAGATACAGTAAAAATGGTTTTCTATTCAATAAGGAAATAAGTTGAAACTGTAAAATGCAGCGAAAAACAATCTTGTTGAAATGGTGGTAGCTTATCTCTGAGAAGAGATGTGACGACTATGCTCATTCAAAATAAGATCATTACAATGAGGATCTCGAGGCCTTTTTACAATAAATAGGAGTTTCAAAAACCCTAAACATCCAAAAACCTAACCCTAGGAGATGAAGTGCCAAAAGTCATGTGGGCCCTGTTTGGGTAAGTCAGTACATCAACTTCCCGGGGTCGTAACTTTTGCATACGATCTCCGTTTTAGGCATATGATAGCCCATTGGAAAGATCTATCCGAGTAAAAAATTTTCACAAAATTTGATGATGAAATTTTTCAACAACAACATACCCCCAAAAATGTCATTTAGGGCCTCAAAATGGCTCTGAAAGTTCAGGACCCAAAAAAATGCTAAAATAGTAAATTATCAAAATTGCGAGAAAGTTGTTTTGAGCCAGTTGGAAAAGGTGGGTGGCCATCGATATCCACCTAGATCAATCCTTCATAATTAGGAAGAAATGGTCTCCATTGCATTGAGTTCCCCCATCAGATGAGGAAATTTCTGCTGAATTTGGCCCCGGGTGAGCCACTTGCCTTGGTGCAGGAGTTTCCCTGCTTTGATGACTCAATAAATATGGATCTTTTGCTGTCGATTGAACTTGATTTGTGTGTCCACAATATAATCACTAGATTACTATTGTATGCAGTCGGGGTTGATCTCTGTTGGTGCCAGTTGTTCTACTACGTCTGAGGTGTCTAATAATGGTGGGAAATAAGGCCGAAGGAGGTCCACGTTGAAGACTGGGTGCAGGCCAAGGATAGGAGGAATGTTGAGTGCAAAATCATTATCCCCCACAGCCTTGGTGATGGTGTACGACCCATAATGGAATGGGAGAAGCTTCCGATGGGGTCCTGTAAGGCATTCTGTTTGCAAGTGCAACCAAACTTTTTCGCCCACCTGAAACTTATGTGGAACCCGATGTTGATCATGGCACTGCTTGTACTTGTCATTGGACTTCTGTAGGATATCTTGAACTTGTTGGTGGATGTGATGGATTCTCTCAATGAATCGGGTGGCTTTGTCAGCCTCATTTGGAGAAGGATAGAAGTCCGTCGAGGTGACTGCAAGGGGAAGTGCAACATCTATGGGACCCAATGGTTGGAATCCCAACCCCACCTGAAAGGGTCTGTGGTTGGTTGAGCTATGCAAGTATTGGTTGTAGCTATGTTGGACATAGGGAAGAATATCATCCCATGTGTGAGGGTGCTTGGAATTATACATGCGCATGATATGCACGATCATTCGATTTACAACCTCGGTTTGGCCATCTGTCTGGGGGTGGAAGGCTGTGGATTTGGTGAGCTTGGTGTCCAGCAGTGACCAAAGGCTTGAATAGAATGTGATGAGAAATTGACTATCTCGATATAAGAAAATGGTTTGTGGGATTCAAAAATGTACCCAGACCCATTCAAAGAAGAGCTTGGCAATGGATTTTTCTATGATGCTCTTCTTGCAAGCAACTAGAATCGCCATCTTAGAAAAGCGATCAACAACCACAAAAACACAGTAATTTCCCTGCTTGGTGGACAGGAGGCCCAACATGTAGTCCATTGATATGGATTCCTATGGCTTGTCAGGAGTAGGAAGAGGGGTGTACAGACCCTGTTTCTTAGTGGTTAGTTTGGCAATAGTGCAGGCAGTGCAGGACCTGATATACTTGCTGACCTCCTGTCGAAGTTTTGGCCAGTAGAAATATTTTTGTAGAAATGCCACTGTCTTTTTGACACTGAAGTGTCCTGCCACATGACTGTAGTGGGCTTCCTAGATCAGCTTCCCTCACTCACTTGATGGAACACATATATGGCCCAATCGACACAACAACCCATCCTAAAGATGGAAATTATCGACAACTTCCTTTACACCCAACATTTAGTAGGTGGTGGTGAAGTCTGGGTATATCTCATAGAGTTGGGGCCATCCATAGGTCTCATGGACACAAGAGTCTATCACTTTGGTGAGTGTTGCGACTGGTGGTCTGCTGAGGCAATCAACGACATGTGCTTCTTGTTTTATACTTGATGTTGAGGTGGAATTGTTGCAAGTATGTGGACCACTTTTGATGGTGAGCATTTTGAAATTTTCCTTGTGTTTGCATGAACTATAGTGGCTTATGATCAGTTTGGATGACTGTCTCCCTCCCAAGAATGTAATGTCTCCACTAGCGGTAGGCTTGCATAATGGAGTACATTTCTTTGTCATAAGTAGGGTACTTACAGACAACATCTGATAGTTTCACACTATGATAGGACACGGGGTGGTCGTGCTGCATGAGAACGACACCCACAACATAGTCTAAAGCATCAGTCTCAATATCAAAGGGTTGTTGTAGGTCTAGTAGTGAAAGTACTAGGGATGAGCACAAGCACTGATTCAAATCATCGAACGCTTGTTGTTGGGGCTGGCCCCACACAAATTTATCCTTACCACCACCCCTGGTTATTTGGTTGAGGGCCCATGCAATATGGGAGAATCCCAACACAAACCTGCGGTAGAAATTGGTAAGGCCCAAGAAGCTACGAAGCTCAGTTAGTGTGGTTGGGGCTGGGTAGTCATGGATGACTTGGATCTTGGCTGGATCCACATGTACGCCATGCTGATCAATGATGTAGCCTAGGTAATGGACCCTGTCCATGTCGAAGGATCATTTTTCCAAGTTGGCGTATAGATTGTGTTGCCGCAAGGTGTGCAGAACCTGCTAAATATGCTGCAAGTGTTCGGCCCAAGTCTTGCTATAAATGAGAATGTCATCCAGATACACCACTACAAAAGTATTGGTGAATGGTCGCAGGATATCATCCATCATCCTCATGAAAGTGGATGGAGCATTTGTCAGACCAAATGGCATGACCAACCATTCAAAAATGCCTTACTTTGACTTGAAGGTGATCTTTCATACATCATTCTGTTCTATTGGGATGTGGTGGTAGCCAGACTTCAGATCAATATTACTGAAGTATTTGGCCCCCATGAGTTGATCAAATAGGTCGTCGATTCGGGGAATCAGGTACTAGTTTCTGACTGTGATTTTATTCAGAGCCCGATAATCAATGCAAAGTCGCTAGGTTCCATCTTTCTTCTGTACCAGCACGATTGGGCTCCCTCAAGGTGAGGAGATGGGATGGATGTGACCCTTGTGGAGAAATTCTTGGATCTGTCGCTTGATCACCTCATTCTCTAATAGAGAGTGGTGATAGACTGGCCCATTGGGCAGCAGTGCGCCGAGGGTCAGATCGATGGGGTGCTTGACCTGGCAATGCAGAGGTACCCTGATAGGTGAGAAGAAGATATTCGAGTATTCTTCCTCGACCTTATCTACTTGCTTCTGCTGTGTGGAGAGGTCAGTCGTTGAGACCTTGGATGCGGCTGTGATTTTTCTCTCATTCTGAGAGAGAATCATGAAGAAGACAAACTTCCCCGTCTGATAGATGACCTTCCTGCATTGCTTAGCAGAGAGAAAGTAAATAGCACTAGGTGGGACAGCCTCGGGTATCCTGTACAATTTCTTGTTCAAAGTAATAATAACACTACGAGGCCTAGACTCATATACAACATGACATTTCCATAAATAAGGTTGNGGGGCAAACACAGGGTTCAACGCTTCAACAACACACCAACAAAACCCTAACTACCGACCCTTTTGACAACACCTGCGAAGTAGATGAAGTCTCACCCAAGGTTTTGGGAGGGGGGCTTGTAGGAATTTGATTCGGATTTTATGAGAAGAACAAAATGACTACAAATTATTACCAGATGCTTAACACATAATAACATAGATACAGTAAAACTGGTTTTCTATTCAATAAGGAAATAAGTTGAAACTGTAAAATGCAGCGAAAAACAATCTTGCTGAAATGGTGGTAGCTTATCTCTGAGAAGAGATGTGACGAATATGATCATTCACAAGAAGATCATTACAATGAGGATCTCGAGGCCTTTTTACAATAAACATGAGTTTCAAAAACCCTAAACATCCAAAAACCTAACCCTAGGAGATGAAGTGCCAAAAGTCATGTGGGCCCTGTTTGGGTAAGTCAGTACATCAACTTCCCGGGGTCGTAACTTTTGCATACGATCTCCGTTTTAGGCATATGATAGCCCATTGGAAAGATCTATCCGAGTAAAACATTTTCACAAAATTTTATGATGAAATTTTGCAACAACAACATACCCCAAAAAATGTCGTTTAGGGCCTCAAAATGGCTCTGAAAGTTCAGGACCCAAAAAACTGCTAAAATAGTAAATTATCAAAATTGCGAGAAAGTTGTTTTGAGCCAGTTGGAAAAGGTGGGTGGCCATCGATATACACCTAGATCAATCCTTCATAATTAGGAATAAATGGTATCCATTGCATTGAGTTCCCCCATCAGATGAGGAAATCTTTGCTGAATTTGGCCCCGGGTGAGCCACTTGCCTTGGTGCAAGAGTTTCCCTGCTTTGATGACTCAATAAATATGGATCTTTTGTTGTCGAGTGAACTTGATTTGTGTGTCCACAATATAATCACTAGATTCCTATTGTATGCAGTCGGGGTTGATCTCTGTTGGTGCCAGTTGTTCTACTACGTCTGAGGTGTCTAATAATGGTGGGAAATAAGGCCGAAGGAGGTCCACGTTGAAGACTGGGTGCAGGCCAAGGAAAGGAGGAATGTTGAGTGCAAAAGCATTATCCCCCACAGCCTTGGTGATGGTGTACGACCCATAATGGAATGGGAGAAGCTTCCGATGGGGTCCTGTAAGGCATTCTTTTTGCAAGTGCAACCAAACTTTTTCGCCCACCTGAAACTTATGTGGAACCCGATGTTGATCATGGCACTGCTTGTACTTGTCATTGGACTTCTGTAGGATATCCTGAACTTGTTGGTGGATGTGATGGATTCTCTCAATGAATCGGGTGGATTTTTCAGCCTCATTTGGAGAAGGAGAGAAGTTCGTCGAGGTGACTGCAAGGGGAAGTGCAACATCTATGGGACCCAATGGTTGGAATCCCAACCCCACCTGAAAGGGTCTGTGGTTGGTTGAGCTATGCAAGTCTTGGTTGTAGCTATGTTGGACATAGGGAAGAATATCATCCCATGTGTGAGGGTGCTTGGAATTATACATGCGCAGGATATGCACGATCATTCGATTTACAAGCTCGGTTTGGCCATCTGTCTGGGGGTGGAAGGCTGTGGATTTGGTGAGCTTGGTGTCCAACAGTGACCAAAGGCTCGAATAGAATGTGATGAGAAATCGACTGTCTCAATATAAGAAAATGGTTTGTGGGATTCAAAAATGTACCCAGACCCATTCAAAGAAGAGCTTGGCAATGGCTTTTTCTATGATGCTCTTCTTGCAAGCAACTAGAATCGCCATCTTAGAAAAGCGATCAACAACCAAAAAAACACAGTCATTTCCCCGCTTGGTGGACGGGAGGCCCAACATGTAGTCCATTGAGATGGATTCCTATGGCTTGTCAGGAGTAGGAAGAGGGGTGTACAGGCCCTGTTTCTTAGTGGTCAGTTTGGCAATAGTGCAGGCAGTGCAGGACCTGATATACTTGCTGACCTCCTGTCAAAGTTTTGGCCAGTAGAAATATTTTTGTAGCATTGCCACTGTCTTTTTGACACTAAAGTGTCCTGCCACATGACTGTAGTGGGCTTCCTAGATCAGATTCCCTCACTCACTTGATGGAACACATATATGGCCCAATCGACACAACAACCCATCCTAAAGATGGAAATTATCGACAACTTCCTTTACACCCAACATTTAGTAGGTGGTGGTGAAGTCTGGGTATATCTCATAGAGTTGGGGCCATCCATAGGTCTCATGGACACAAGAGTCTATCACTTTGGTGAGTGTTGCGACTGGTGGTCTGCTGAGGCAATCAACGACATGTGCTTCTTGTTTTATACTTGATGTTGAGGTGGAATTGTTGCAAGTATGTGGACCACTTTTGATGGTGAGCATTTTGAAATTTTCCTTGTGTTTGCATGAACTATAGTGGCTTATGATCAGTTTGGATGACTGTCTCCCTCCCAAGAATGTAATGTCTCCACTAGCGGTAGGCTTGCATAATGGAGTACATTTCTTTGTCATAAGTAGGGTACTTACAGACAACATCTGATAGTTTCACACTATGATAGGACACGGGGTGGTCGTGCTGCATGAGAACGACACCCACAACATAGTCTAAAGCATCAGTCTCAATATCAAAGGGTTGTTGTAGGTCTAGTAGTGAAAGTACTAGGGATGAGCACAAGCACTGATTCAAATCATCGAACGCTTGTTGTTGGGGCTGGCCCCACACAAATTTATCCTTACCACCACCCCTGGTTATTTGGTTGAGGGCCCATGCAATATGGGAGAATCCCAACACAAACCTGCGGTAGAAATTGGTAAGGCCCAAGAAGCTACGAAGCTCAGTTAGTGTGGTTGGGGCTGGGTAGTCATGGATGACTTGGATCTTGGCTGGATCCACATGTACGCCATGCTGATCAATGATGTAGCCTAGGTAATGGACCCTGTCCATGTCGAAGGATCATTTTTCCAAGTTGGCGTATAGATTGTGTTGCCGCAAGGTGTGCAGAACCTGCTAAATATGCTGCAAGTGTTCGGCCCAAGTCTTGCTATAAATGAGAATGTCATCCAGATACACCACTACAAAAGTATTGGTGAATGGTCGCAGGATATCATCCATCATCCTCATGAAAGTGGATGGAGCATTTGTCAGACCAAATGGCATGACCAACCATTCAAAAATGCCTTACTTTGACTTGAAGGTGATCTTTCATACATCATTCTGTTCTATTGGGATGTGGTGGTAGCCAGACTTCAGATCAATATTACTGAAGTATTTGGCCCCCATGAGTTGATCAAATAGGTCGTCGATTCGGGGAATCAGGTACTAGTTTCTGACTGTGATTTTATTCAGAGCCCGATAATCAATGCAAAGTCGCTAGGTTCCATCTTTCTTCTGTACCAGCACGATTGGGCTCCCTCAAGGTGAGGAGATGGGATGGATGTGACCCTTGTGGAGAAATTCTTGGATCTGTCGCTTGATCACCTCATTCTCTAATAGAGAGTGGTGATAGACTGGCCCATTGGGCAGCAGTGCGCCGAGGGTCAGATCGATGGGGTGCTTGACCTGGCAATGCAGAGGTACCCTGATAGGTGAGAAGAAGATATTCGAGTATTCTTCCTCGACCTTATCTACTTGCTTCTGCTGTGTGGAGAGGTCAGTCGTTGAGACCTTGGATGCGGCTGTGATTTTTCTCTCATTCTGAGAGAGAATCATGAAGAAGACAAACTTCCCCGTCTGATAGATGACCTTCCTGCATTGCTTAGCAGAGAGAAAGTAAATAGCACTAGGTGGGACAGCCTCGGGTATCCTGTACAATTTCTTGTTCAAAGTAATAATAACACTACGAGGCCTAGACTCATATACAACATGACATTTCCATAAATAAGGTTGGCCCAAAATAACATCACAAACTTCGAGAGGAGAAACATCACACAATACCTCATCTTTGAAGGGCTTGATGTCATATGACAGTCGACACTGTTGGCTGACACGGAGATCACTTCCTTGGTGGAGCCATCCAATGGTGTAGGGTTGTGGGTGCGGTGTTGTCAGTAAGGCCATCCGCTTGACGACCTCTACTAATATGAGGTTCTTATGGCTACCACTATCAATGATGAAGTGTAGTAGGGTGCCTTTTACCCACATCTGTGAATGGAAGAGGCACTCTCTTTCTTCTGGCTTGTCTAGTTCACCATGCTGGAGCTTGGTGGTAGCAACGGTGGCACTGAGTTCCATGTCAATGATCCGTCTTCCCTTTTCTGATTTTGACTCAGAGTCAGAACCCGCATCTGATTTATAGGCTTTCACTTCAGCCACCAGCATCTGCTTTGAGCGGCAATCAATAGTGTTATGCCAAGGGCTCTTATGGAAGTCACACCACTTCCTGATATCTTTCTTTGTCTTTCCAGTGTCCTTCTTTGATTGCGGCTTGGACTGGTTATCCCGATACTATCCATATTTTCTCTATCCTTTTCTCTGTGGGTTGGGGTTGTCCTTTCCTAGATTTTGTTGTGAGGGGTTCCCCGACCCAAATTGTTGCGTCTTTTGTTTGAGCTTCTACTCGATTTTAATGACATATCGGTAGGTCGTGCCCAAGGATGAGATGTCCATAAATTCCATTTCAGTTTGGATGTATCTATGTAGAGCACCGTGATACTTGAGCACCAGATGTCATTCTGAATCATTGATACCTAGCTTGGTGTGCAAGGTATGGAATATATTTGTGAAATCTGGCACTGCTTGGTCTCTTTCTTGCCGCAGTGTAGTCCATTTGGTATACAAGTTTTCATAACTTCCGATAGGGTAGTATTGTTCCTTAATAACATCCATGAAGGATTCCTATGTGGTCGTGACTTTAAATAATGAGGATTCCTCTGTTTCCTTTTTCTCACAGAAAGTTTCCCACCAATATTTGACATGGGGAACAGATTTGAGGAGCACAAAAGTAATCTTTTCTCTATTCAAAAAGTTATGGACAGAAAAATACCCTTCTAGTAGATTCAACCACTTTTCTACAACATCTGTGTCTATCTTACCTTCAAATATAGGAATATCGAAGTTTATTTTTACCTTGAAGGGGGCGGTGCCTCTTCTCAAAGAAGATGCATCACCTGTTGATAGTCATCGAAGGATTTGTGTGAAATTATCCATCATCTTGTTCCTCTGTTGCATGAGGGATTCCTCAATCAACAGTTTGAAAGGATCTTCTGTCCCATCATCTTTATTTTCTCCTTCCATGAGAGGTCTCTTGGGTGTGTGAGAGATTTTGTCCTCAAAAGAAACAAGCTCGAGACCTAACTCTTTGTACTCAGACCTCGTTGGGGACATGCATTAAGATGAAAAGGAGAAGACCGCTCTGATACCACTAATCCATATTTTATAAGCATAATGAAATGACTATATATTATTACCATATGCTTAACAAAGAATATCAGAGATACTGTAAAACTGGTTTTCTATTCAATAAGGAAATAAGCTGACACTGTAAAATGCAGCGGAAAACAAGACTGTTGGGATGGTGGCGGCTTATCTCTGAGAAGAGATGTGATGAATGCACTCATTCAAAGAATATCATTACAATGAGGCTCTCGAGGCCTTTTTACAATAAATAGGAGTTTCAAAAACCCTAAACATCCAAAAACCTAACCCTAGGAGATGAAGCACCAAAAGTCATGTGGGCCCCGTTTTGGTAATTCAGTACATCAACTTCCCGGGGTCGTAACTTTTGCATACGATCTCCGTTTTAGGCATATGATAGCCCATTGGAAATAACTATCCAAGGAATACAACAGTTGCACAAAATTTCATGATGAAAATTTTCAACTGCAACATACCCCAAAAAACGTCGTTTAGGGCCTCAAAACGGTTCAGGAAATTCAAGACCCGAAAAACTGCTAAAAATAGTAAATTATCAAAATTGTGAGAAAGTTGTTTTAAGCCAGCTGGAAAAGGTGGGTGGCCATCGATATCCACCTGTATCAGACTCAAGTGTCTACAACCAGTCTAGGACACAGATATGTGATTACAATACTTAACAGAGCACTTAAACAACAATATGCATTAGCTCTTGAATCTCATTCACATCGCAGATAAAACCCTTATTATAGATCAACGCAGTAACCATACTTAGCACATAGCGTTAGCTCATATCTAGCATTAATTCATCTTTAAGCACTAAGAAACAACATCATATCCATTCATTCTACATTATAACAACAACACTAAGGAAATAAACACATAAACAACATCGCACAAAGCACATCAAGAAATAGGATATACAAGGTTCACCCCAGTGTAGGGCTACGTCGACCACCTTTTTCTTCTTATTTATTAGTTTACAATCTTCTTACATTCATCTTCTCCTATGCACAAAGCCACAAATCCAACTCCTTCAAGGACAAGAGATCTGTGCGCAGCGCGCCAGATCCTCCTTCCCAAAATCAGGTCAAGGCACATAGCCAACTCCTTACTAGCACAGAGCCTTACTTTACACATTCTGTCTGCACAAATAAACTTTCAACCTCTTTCACTAAGCCAACATTAACCTATTATGCACATAGATAAACATTCCATGATTCTTACATCGCTTAGCTACTTATTTATATATTTACAAAGAGGCCTAATCATGGGTAAACCTATGGGACAACATCCCTTAACCCATTACATAAACCCTAAAACCCTTTGCTCGGTCCACAAGCCTACAAAAAAAGAGAGATCTCACGATCTCTGCTTTGCCTAGGTGCTCCATCTTTGACCATCCTGTCGAAGTCCCAAAAGTGGTCCATCACAACCAATGTTTCCTCAAAATTTGGTCAAGGGCCAATAAGCCCCCAACACTCACCTGTGACTCATCCTGATTCAGTCAGATCTGGGCAACACACCTTCAAAGGCCTTGAGCTTAGCTCGAGCTGCCTCAACTTGTTTCTTTGCTAGATCCTTCCACTCGTCAAACTCCTTAATCAATTTCTCTATAATAGGCCCTTCCAGGCATTGTTCCACTGTTGTAAGTACTTGTCCCAACTACGATCCTTGTCTTTAAATCTCTTCAAAAAGCATGCAAGCTTTGTCCTTCATCGACTTGAGTCTCTGTGTAACCTTCATGACTCTTCTTTGGATGGCAGTAATTTGTTGTTGGACTACATGCTATTCTTGTGATATTTTCATCCTCTCGACTGCGGTAAGCAACATCATCTGTGCTTGCACGGTGGATGTCCACTTATGCACCTCCTGGAGCTGTGCTTCCATTTTCCTCATCTTTGGATCTTCTGCGAGGCATTTATAGGTTTTCTCACTTTGATCACTCAATTGATTAAATTCGGAGGCAAGTGCCTTCATTATTTCTATTGCGTTCTTGGAAGCTTCCTCCCTTTGGTTGCGTACTTCTTGCGGAGTGCTCAACACTGCTTGGAGGTATAACTCCATTATTCGTGCTTTAAGCTGCTGAATGGATTCAACAAGATTCCCTACTTGAATCTCGATTGAATCTAATTCTTCCTATGCTAATCTTGGCATAGAGAGAAGTTCTTTAGTCACTTCTTCTTTGACCGTAGTCTGCTCTACGAGAAACTGGTATTTTTCTTCATGTATCTTCGCATTTTTCTACTCGAACTTCGCCCAAATTTCATCTTTCTCCTTCTCCGCAACTTGAAGTTTCTCTAGGACCTCCTCCTTTTCTTTCTTCACGGATTCTGTAGACTGTTACTTTTATTCTTAGGATTGTTGAAGTCGAGCGTCTGTTGCATATACTAACCTTCATAATTGGGTGGGCTCATCCCCCAGTTATGTAATCTTCGATGAAGAAGGTGCAGTATGTACTGTGAAACTCAAATGGATGACTTGTTGTATGTATTTCATCTCCTTTTCTATTATCTCATACAATGTCTCCTACTTCGCTCCATGTCTCTGCAAGATATCCTATGAAGAGTCCTCCATGGTTGCGATGATGAGATCAACATCGTCCATTGTGAGCACTTTCTTCGACTGGGCTTATTGGAGCAGGTCTTCTTTCTTGCTAAGGGTTTTTGCGAAGAAACCTTCCTTTTCTTCGATGTTTTTTCCTCGGTAGGGGGATCCTTTGGCGGTGTAACTTCGCCTTTGCCTTGTTTATCTCCTTCCTCCCCTTCTTCTAGATTCACTTTGTCTCATCCTCCTCCTACGGGTGAATCAAGCTTGCTTTCCTTTGAGGTGTTGTCCTCCTCATCACTTTCTATGTTTTTCACTTCCTCCAATGGGAAGGAATACCTCAATCAATACAAATCCATCTATTATGGCATGGTCCCAATGGTCCAATGGTGGTCTTTCCATGAATAAATTCATTTCTAGTCATTCTGAAGTGTTATTCTAACGGTCGGGGTGTCTCCAACAACCATATAGCTTCTCCATGGTGAAGTCCCATTCTGAGTGGTTCTTCTATTCCGATGAGGTTCAAGTTATTTAGATCTGCCTCCTGTGAAGTTTTCTCTGGAGCTTTCTATAGTTTTTCTAACTTGGATTTCTTCTTACTGAGATTTCTTTCTTTCTTTCCTATGATCTAAGTTTCTGGATTCCTCTTTCCATTCTTATTCTTATCTTCTCTTAGCATAATGACTTCACGTTGATGACGTTATTTCAAAGGGTTTAGAAGTAATACCTCTTTTCTTACTAGGTCCTGGGTGGACATGCTTTCTTCTTGCATGGATAGGTCCTTCAACCCTTATTGTGCTCTTTCAACTTCGACAACTACTTCTCTTTCATTCTGCTGCTTCGACTCAACTTCTTGTTCTTATAACAATCAATCTATTCTTCTAGCTATGAGATCCCTTAGTTCTTGCTTTTTCTTTTCTATGGCTTCATCCTCTTCTTTCTTTTTGATCTAATCCTTCTCAATCCAATTTTTTCCTAATAAAAGTGGGAAAGGGACGTTGTTCTCAACAAACCTATTAACTTCAAATTCTTCTCTAGTCGATGTTTCATGAGAAATCATAGGTATATTAGTAACCCTTCCACATAGGGTTATCATCTTTCCTTTAAAGAATCCTATCGTTCCCAATGAAGGTATCATAACAGGCTTTCCCAAAATTTCCCAAGTGCTTTCTGGGATAATGTTAGCATGTGTTTCTTCATCCAATACACAGTCTATGTTGAAGTCTTCTATTCTTGTGACTATGCATTGTTTCTCTTTCAAGAGATCTGACAAATTGACATCCTTATGGTCATTCATTGCTTCTTTTAGCTGTACTAACATAGTCTAAGCTTTCTCTTGTTCTTTCTCTTTCTGGTTCTCTAACAGATCCTTAGTTTCTTGACCTTCTTTATAGTTTTCTTGTCTCATGTTCATCTTTTCAACTTTAGCAATCATCCTTGGGAAGTCATCAACATCATGACCAATATATTTACAACAAAGACAAATAGGACATGTACCAGGGCATTCCTTAGAAAGATGTCCCGACCTTCTGCAATTATAGCATAGTGTCAATCCTCTCTTTATTTTAAATGATACCCAAACTCTTCTATACTGCGCACTGGGATCACAGTGCTGGACCTGCAATCTGCAAAAATTCTTTCTAGGTTCCTGCATCCACTTATTAGTCCAAAAATTCTTTCTATTCATAGGAATAACATATGTTTCTTTATTTCTATCAAATTTATTCAGATCATCTCTTTCTTTTAACTGTGCCCTAGTTTTTAGGATAGGAAAAAATATATCAAACATACCTAGATTCATACTTTCGAAGAAACAATTTCCACTTATCTTACCTTTACTAGAGCACAAAGCTTTAAGATCTTACCTCTTTCTTTCAAATCTGGTTTCTTTATTAGCATAGAACTTTGCAAGTCAAGTAGAATACTGCGCACTACAACAACAGATATACGCACAAAGATTTCTATTTTCTTCAGTTCCCAACAATCACAGTTTTAGGTCCCGGCAACAGAACCATTTGTTGGCATAGGGGCATACCCAGGGTTCAACGCTTCAACAATGCACCAACAAAACCCTAACTACCAACCCTTTCGGAAACACCTGCAAAGCAGATGAAGTCTCACCTGAGGTAGAGGTAGGGGGGTTGCAGGACTCAAGTGTCTACAACTAGGTTGGGAAACAGATCTGTGATTACAATACTTAATAGAGCACTTAAACAACAATATGCATTATTTATTGAATCTCATTCACATCGTAGATAAAACCCTTATTACATATCAATGCAGTAACCATACTTAGCACATAGCATTAGCTCAGATATTGCACTCATTCATATTTAAGCACTAACCAACAACATCAGATCCATTCATTATACATTATAACAACAACACTAAGGTAAACACATAAAAAACATCGCACAAAGAACATCAAGACACATGATATACGTGGTTCACCCAAGTGTGGGGCTACATCCACCAACTTCTTCTTCTTCTTTATTAGTATTCAATCTTCTTACATTCATCTTCTCCTGTGCACAAAGCCACAGAGCTAACTCCTTCGAGGAAAGGATATTTGTGTGCAGCGCACCAGATCCTCCTTCCCAAAACCAAGTCAAGGCACAAAGGCAACTCCTTACTAGCACAGAGCCTTACTTTACATAGTCTGTCTGCACAAAGCAACTTTCAACCTCTTGCACTAAGCCAACATTAACCTATTATGCACATAGCCAAACACACCATTCTTCTTACATCACTTAGCTACTTATTTATATATTTACAAAGATGCCTAATCATGGGTAAACCCATGGGATGACATCCCTTAACCCATTACATAAACCCTAAAACCCTTTGCTCGGTCCAGAAGCCCACAAAACAAGAGAGATCTTGCGATCTCTGCTCCGCCTATGTGCTTTATCTTTGACCAGTCCGTCGAAGTCCCAAAAGCGGTCCAACACGACCAATGTTTCCTCAAAACTTGGTCAAGGGACAACAACTCTGGTGTAGTCATTCTATAGGGTTTTCTAGACACTGGCACTGCTCCTGGTACAAGTTCTATTGAAAATACAATACTTGTTCTTGGAGGTAGACCTGGTACCTCTTTTGGAAACATATATTTATAGTCTCTTAATATGGGATGTTCCTCTAGGCTTAGTTTATTTCTCTCAACAGATTTCAACACTTGTATTTCATATAAAGGACATCCTTTTCTGCAATACTTTTTCACTTGAAGGGATGATATTTGTCTCACTGAGATAGGATTTTGAATTCCCTGTATGGTTATTCTTCTCCCTTCTTCATCTTCACACTCTAAAGTATTATTGTGACAGTCCAACTTGGTTTTATGGGAATCCATCTAGTCCATTCCAATCAACAAGTCATAAGATCCTAAAGGGAGCATGTTTAGGGTTTCTTGGGTGGCTAATCCATTCACAATGAATTGGTATGCTGGTACGACCTATGTTACCTTTCTTTTGGTTCTAGTGGCTAGTTTTACCAACCATGATTTAGCATGTTTTACTTGTTGTAATTTACATTTCTCAACAGTTTAAGGGGAAACATAACTTAGAGTAGAACCAGGTTCGATTAAAATGGAAACTAGTTGGTTGGAAATCATACCTTCCATATCCACCACTAAAGCTTGGTGGTCAACTTGTCTATTTTCCAAGGCTGCATAAATTTATGACATGCTCCTAGACACATCATTGATTGTGGTAGCATCTTGGATGTTGTAGACCCTCCTATTGTTATGTTGCCTATGTGGATAGTTCGTCATCAGATGTTCTTCTCCACAACCCCAACATTTAGAGGGTTCTCTCTTTGTGTTATCAGTCTTACCTAGGGTTTCTCCAAAGGGTTTATTACCACTCTTAGATGGAAAATTATGCTGATATACACTTTTAGTAGGAAGGATCATATTTCAACTTTTCCCATGGTTCTTAAATCTTGAGTATTTAAACCCCTTCTTCTTGAATCCTGAATTACTTTTCTTCTTCCAGTCTTCATGAGGTTTTGCCTTATTATTGAATTTCTCATAGAAATACCTTTCCTTCCATATAGAATCTTCTAAGGTCTTGGGTTCATCAAATTAAATTATGTCCTGGAAGGACGGAGGCAGTCCACTAATAAATCATTGTATCTTTACATTTTCATCCTTTATGTAGGGAACATACCTTATCAACTCAAGAAATTTGTTAATATATTCAGATATTATGAGTTCTCCTAACTTGAGTTCATAGAACTCCTTGATATTCCCATCAAAGTATTTTACTGATAGATACTTCTTCCTAAAGTATTTCTCAAATTTTTTCCATGACAAGTTCTTCTCATGGATTCCTTTCACATTCCTAAGGTCCTCCCACCAAATGGAGGCCTTTCCATTCAAGTTGAGTATGGCTATTCGAGCCATTAAGTTTTTAGAGTATTCATGAACTCTGAAGTACTTCTTCAAGATGAGCAGCCAAACTTATGCTTCTTCCCCCTTCTTAATTTCTCCAGAGAAAGTGGGTGGTTTGGCTTTCTTAAACTCTTCAGGGTCATGGCTCTTGGAATGTTTCCTCTTATTTCTTCTCTTCTGGGAATGTGAACTAGTCTTGCTACTAGAAGATTCCTTTGAGTTGTCAGTTTCTTCACTAGAGGATTCTTCCATTGAGTGTCTCTTGGTTCCATGTTGGGCCTTCTTTGAGGTGCTCCTCCTTGTGTGGCCACTTTTAGGACCATGCTTTTGTATCTCAGGTAGACTTCAGGTCTTCTTAGTATGATTTATGTCTGCATGACTATTCGTTGGTCCATGTTGCAACTGCCTTTGTATATATGATAGGATCTACAGTAGGATTGCATTAATTTCAGTTTTATTTTCCTATTATTTTATCAGCCTTTCATTATCATCCTTACAATTCTATAATTCTTCCATGAAGATTTTTACGGATTCAACCAAATCTGGAGGGGTTTCCACCACCCTCCTCTCATTAGATTCTTCTTCTCTATTGTGGGATATTTACCCTAACTCATGGTGTGTCACCATAATTTACGTTGTAGTTTTCTTGCTGTCCATTGACTACTTGAGTGCTAATAAAACATTTTATCTTAGTTAATTATCTACTAGTTTATGAAAATCACATACAATTTGTAAGGTGAAGTCATCTTCTTTATTTGGAACACTAGCAACACATAATTCAGAATTTCAAAATATATAACAACATCAAAAAGTTTCATTCCTCTTTTCAACAATGGTTTAGATAAGTTTATTATGAATGGGGTAATATAGGGGTTTACCCCTTAAAAATTTTCTAATAATATTTTTATGTGACTCGTTCATGAGCCAGAGAAGGATAAGTGTTGTTTCCCTCTCTGATACCACTTTGTAACACACCCAACCTCTTAGGTATCCATTAGAGGGATGGGGCATAAGAATTTATATTTTACTCAAAGATCTTGAATCCTCTTCTCGAGATATCCATCTTCTTATGCTCATCAAGATATTTCCAACAACTGTCACCATGCCCAAATCTAAGCTCTGGATTGGAAGTTACACCCTCATTTAACGCACAGGATTAAGGGATTTTGACGTTTGACGCTGAATTCCCTTTTCTCTATTCACATATCCTTTGGTGTCCTGAAACCTCAGAATCCTTCCACATGGTTATGAACTTTGACCCTTTCAAATTATTCAATACACCACCCAAAACCTACAGAGTTCTGAAACCCCGAGCTCTTGAAGGATCCACACTTACAAGTGGTGGTGCATTAAATATAGAGGTAGGGGCATGTAGGTATGGGCCTTCATCTAATTAACATCAACATTCCAACATCCCAAGTTCCTCAAAGTTCCAAACTCCCAGTGTCTCAGGTACTCCACCATCTTTTAGGCCAAGTGAGCATGCGCTAGGGGGATGACACATGGAAAAGGGTAGAGATGACATGTGGCCCTATCAATGGGTGACATGTGTCAGATTCTAATGGGAATATAAGGTCTGTTAAAAGGAAAAATCAAGGTGACACGTGGTATGCCGAACATGGGTCCACGTCACCCTAGGTTACGCCAGTATGCCACATCACTCTGGACTGAAAACCTCTAGGAGTCTCTAGCCTATCCTACCCATGAAATCGCCCAGAGCTCCAAAGCTCGAACTCCAACCAACAACCTCCCAATACCCCTTTTATCCCAGGTCGAGATAGGTCTAGGTAGGTCAATAGATCTACGACCTTCGTTTCTTCACGAATTTCAAATTCGAGGGTTTGGTCATCTAGTTACATTTTTACTTACAAAGTGATCAACGTTGGACTAACCATGGTGTATATCCATCGGTTAGGAGGGATCCTGAAGAATCCTTGAATCAATGGTCCTTGTTGCTTCATGACTTCGACATTTGGAGGTTCTACCCATTTAAATCTCTATTTCTCTCAGAGTGGTCAACACTGGGCTAACCATAGCGTAGATCCAATGGTCAGGGGAGATCCTAAAGAATCCCTAGATCTACGGTTCTCATCACTTTGTGAGTTTGACATTCGAGGGTTCCACCCATTTAACACTCCCTTTCTCCTGGAGCGGTCGACAT
>JZKD02S1140056.1:66440-110117 GCA_000966675.3 Picea glauca | reverse complement strand
CGAAAATGTATCGGGAATCGGCATCCGGGGATAAACCTATTGCATAGTTTCCTTTGGGTTAGCATCCTCAAAACTCCCGACGTCAAAAATGTTTCGGAAGTCAGCGATTGGGGAAATTTTTTTGCATGGTATGGATGTTCATCATGATTTGATCTTCTCTAATTTTTCTAAGAGCGTCAAGTATTGGCTATCGATGATATCATTTATTTCTTTATTTTACTCTTTTAGCCTTTTACTGATGTCTAAGGGGACTGGTTGTCGAAAATATCCTTGTATGATACTTACGAGATCTCTGCAATATTTTGAATTTCTTGCATGACTTCTATTATCGCCATCATTTTTCTCTAGTCAGGGTGGGCTACATCTATGTGCCACAACATGAAATATCAGGTACGGAAAAATATGAGAGTCGAAGTCACGCTAGTGGCTGGTTGGCCCTTGGAGTTAGGAAATGATGTCACAACCAAACATGTGCTGAAAGTACGAGTATGTTCCAAAAGAGTCAGATATTTTCATAAGGGAAGTCATTAGGTGCCCCAGGTTGAGGCAAGTTGTTTAAACAAAAGTCACATCAAAAAGTGCATCAACCATCATCAACTCATCATGAAGGATGGGGGATTGAAAAATCAAGGTGATCATACCACAAAATTTCTACAATTCCTATCGGATGCATATCACACGATGCTTATCACACAGATGTGCCACAAAAAATATTCATTTTGATTCAAACATTCTCCATGGATCCAGTGTTCCCTGACATGTTTCCACCCACTGCCTGCTCTGTTATAAATTGTGGATGTTCTGCATGTGCTCTACTCACCAGCCTAGCTTATGCACTGCTAGTAATTCATATCGTGAGCCTAGTCAGATCAATTTATTGTTTTTCTTTTTTCTTTGGTCCCTCATCAAGTTCCTGACGCATAAGACAGATAGTTTGTCACACCATGGGAACCCCTCAAAACATAGGACAGGGCACGTGAGGTATTCGAAGCACTAGGATTGAGCCCCAAAATGCATGGGATTAGGTCTTACTTGCAGTAGGCATTCCCGAGGCTTCAAAGGGAGGTTCCTATCTATACACGGAAACAATGGCATCGCACCGTGCAGAGATTGAAGTGGAAGACATTGTGTCAGAAGGAAGGATAGTGGAAGCCATGCCTTCGCAACAATAGATAACCCAGAAAAGGGAAAGGGAAAGGAATAATAAGGAGGTTGGGGAAAACCAAATCCCAAGCGAGTCGTGTGAAAGATCGACCGCCGAGGAATTACTGATGTGTATTATTCGGCTAGAGCCTGTCAAAGCCACAAGTTGGGGGAAAGCGAGTAGAACAAGGAGGATAGATGCTATGAGTTCTAACATTCGAGAGTCGACTCAATAGCTGGAGAAGGCACAACTCACCATTTCCAAACTCTACTAGGAAAATAGAGAATTAAGACAACAATTGTTGGAAAATACCCTCGAGGTGTTAGCATCACAAGGTCGTGAAGGGAACGTGACATGGCTCAAGAGACAACTCCAGGAAGCCCAAGATACAATTGTGCAGTTGTGCAAAGTGAAAAGGGCATCGAAATAATTGAATATGAAAACATCTCAGGGTATGCGAAGTAGCTAGTGAGAAAGTCCATGTAGAGTTTGTCAATGCCTAGAAGAGGCATGATTAATGAACTCTATTTTGTATTCTCAAACGTGGCACAAAACTTGATAGTTTTTTGAAAATTTTCCCTTTCTTAATGTAATCCGAGTTGGTTGGCCAAAATGTGTTGACAATGTCTTTTGTATGTAATATGAGCTCGATGGAAATCTAATATAAATTCTTGAAACTTTGACGAAAGAATTTTGGTTGTAGCGGTTGGATGCTTCGTTTTTTTTCTTTGCATATGTATCTCTTATGTTCTTTGTCCATATTTTCTTGTCTCATTCAGAATGCATTTTTCGAGCTTGGCATTCTCTATGCAATGCATCCTTGTTTGTTCCATTTAGACAAACCGTATTTCTTGCAAGTTAGCTCCGAATTTATGCTCAGTGGTGCTCCAAGTTACTTTGTATTTTTCATTGATACCCTTCTACGAAAAACCTCCGACNGTCTTTTGTATGTAATATGAGCTCGATGGAAATCTAATATAAATTCTTGAAACTTTGACGAAAGAATTTTGGTTGTAGCGGTTGGATGCTTCGTTTCTTTTCTTTGCATATGTATATCTTATGTTCTTTGTCCATATTTTATTGTCTCATTCGGAATGCATTTTTCGAGCTTGGGATTCTCTATGCAATGCATCCTTGTTTGTTCCATTTAGACAAACCGTATTTCTTGCAGGTTAGCTCCGAATTTATGCTCAGTGGTGCTCCAAGTTACTTTGTATTTTTCATTGATACCCTTCTACGAAAAACTTCCTACGCTGATCGATTTCGTTGTACGGTGCTGAAGTGGCATTGAAGACCGATGACTTAGCTCATGGGTATTGGTTGGACTTAGGAATTTATTCAATTAGTGCGACCTAAACTAAACCTGGGATTGTCGATGCCGAAAATGTATCGGGAATCGGCATCCGGGGATAAACCTATTGCATAGTTTCCTTTGGGTTAGCATCCTCAAAACTCCCGACGTCAAAAATGTTTCGGAAGTCAGCGATTGGGGAATTTTTTTTGCATGGTATGGATGTTCATCATGATTTGATCTTCTCTAATTTTTCTAAGACTGTCAAGTATTGGCTATCGGTGATATCATTTATTTCTTTATTTTACTCTTTTAGCCTTTTACTGATGCCGAAGGAGACTGGTTGTCGAAAATATCCTTGTATGATGCTCGTCGTGAAAGAAAAATTCCTTCTGTCGATGCCGATGAAAATCGGTGCTCGGCGACTGCATTTTTTCAAGTGATTTTCTTTCATCCTTTAATTCCTTTCGATGCCAAATCTTTGAGTGCGTTGGGGAGAGTGTTTTGGCTGTTGATTCCTTATTTAAGCATTAAATATTTTTCTTTTGATTCATGAGTTTTCATAGATTCAATCAAACTTTGGAAGACTTAATGAAATTCAATAAATTATAAGCAAAGGAAACATTTTTCACAATGAAGACAAATCAGACAGTGCACAAAGATCAAGTGGTACCCAAAAAGTAAAATTTGACATAGAATTTTTAGGGTGTGTTGAGTGCTCAACAAATGGAAACTTACTGGGAGAAAACAAAATATTTTTTCCTCCTTCAGGTTCGACTGATGAAAAAGATGGTGGATAACTTAACTGGTTTTTTAAATCAAATCCTCTTTTACCTTTGCATTTGAAATTCTCTAGTTGATGCTTCTGGGTCTGCCTCTGGGGTTTTCAACCTTCATTCATCCTTCATTTCCTATAATCCTGAATCATGCCCTTTTTAAAAAAATATAGTAAATCATTCACTGGCATGGAGCCTTTAGTTACCTTTACTCACTTTCTATGGTGTTGCTCCACTGCCAGCGAGCGTCCATAGCCCCGACGGAGTAACCCCGACATCACAGACCTTGCTCTGCTATTAGCAAGCGTCCATAGCCTCGACGAAGTTATCTGAATACACTCTCCTACTATTATTTCATTTGATAAAGTCAATTTTATTTTGGCAGAATTCTCTGACCAAGTGGGAGAGGATGACGTCTGTTATTTTGCAAAATGAGATGGTTAAGGTGAAACTTACTAGCTCTGTCTCTGCGGTGCATGTAGTCCTTTCCAACTTTCCTTCTTTCCCTTAATTTCTTACCAAACCACTAAGAAGACACTTCTGACATTTCTCCAAAGTTGTTCATCTGCGTAGGTTAGATAGAGATCCCCTCAACACAGTTGCCGGTTCCCCAGTGCTTCTCATGTTTGTTGGTTCCCCAGCATAAGCAAAGTGTCAATTCTTTGTTGTATGATTGATGAAGGTTGTCCTATGGAATCTTGGTCAGGTTAAGAGATGGAAGATAAATCTTGTTCAGGAGAATGGATTCCTGCTCATATATCAGAAATTATGGGGAATTTCCTATATCTTCCTTAGGTGTTACCCTATCAGCCCATAAAACATTGTGGAGTAGATTATGACAATTCCTCTGGTTATTTGCAATTGTTTTCTTCAATATTTTTACTAGGTTTTTATTAGTTGATTTTGCCACTTTGTTTCCCCGTGGATAGTAATTTGCAGAGTATCTAATTATTATTCCTTTGTATAGGGAAAACTCTATTAATAAGGTGGAATAAAAATAGGCTACATTATCGAAAACAAGAACAGAAGGGACACCAAACCTTGTGATTAGTTGTTGTTCTATGAATTGGATTACCACCTTCTCATTTACAAGGGTTAGAGGAATGGATTCTACCCATTTTGTGAAATAATCGGTGGCAGTAAGTATGTACTTACGATGTATTGAATAACTTGGTGTAATTTATTCTATGATATCTTAACCCCATTGCTCAAAAGGACTAGAAACAATCACCAGTTAGAGTGGGATTGCTGCTCTCTTCTCTCTCCCAACACTTATTTGACAATTTTTACAGTTTCTAGTGTAGGTGTGAGCATCCTTGAACAAAGTTGTCCAATAGTAGCCAGCTCTCAGTATCTTATGAGAAGTAGTGTCTCCTGCAAAATTTCCACCGGCAGGGCCATCATGGAGTTCCCTCACATTCGAGAAATCTTAAAAGTACCCCATCATAATTTATCTGGAAGAGTACCGAATTTATGAAGCGATATTGTGTAGATTTTAACCTGAGAGCTCTCCTTTCCCTGGGGTTTAGGTCTTCTGGGAAAGTCCCATGATGTAGGAGATAATTCAATTTCTCATACCAAGACTCTTTCCCTGGGGAAATGTATGAAGCTTCACCACACCACAATGCCATTTCATTCTCCCATCCAGGGTCTTCATCTACTTGGTCCTGGGCCTTAGCTGCCAGTTTGCATAATCCTTGTCCCTTAACTAGTTTAGCAGGTTTTATATCTAGATCAAATTCTTGGACTACTGCCATCCAGTTCCCTCTTCTTTTCCCCATCTCCTGTTGAGTAAATAGGGATCGAATGGTGGGGCGAGGCATGATTACTTTGGTATGGTTCTTGAGGATGTAAGATCTGAAATGTTTTACTAGTTTATAAACTACATAAGCATGTTTATCTATAGTAGGATAATTTATTTTGGCTCCTTGGAGGTTAGTACTCATGAACAACACCAGGGCCTCATTTTTGTCATCGTCCTTCGGAGTCAATACTGCGGCTAATGATTGGTCGGAGGCGAAAGTATAAAGGAAGAAATATCTATTAAAATCAGGACTTCGTAACACTGGGGCTTGAGATATAGAAGTTTTAATATTTCTAAAAGAATCCTTTCGTTCATCATCCCACTTAAATTCAACATCTTTGTGGATCATTTTTTGTAATGGTCTGACAGTCTCGATGAAATCAGGTGTGAATTTTCTTACAAAATTGATTTTCCCGAAGAAGGATTGCATTGTATTTTTGTTGTGAGGTAATGGGAGTTGAGTTATAGCTTTGAATCACTCAGGGTCTATGTGAATTCCTTATTGGGATATAATATGACCTAATAGATTTCCTTCTTCCACACCAAAGATAGTTTTATTAGGGTTTAAACATATACCGTATTTCCTACACCTTTCGAAAATCTGGGTTAAGTGTTGGATGTGCTCCTATCTGTTCTTTGAATACACAGTTACGTCATCCAGATACACCACCACACACTTGTTTATTAGTCCTCGAAATGATATGCCCATTTCCCCTTGGAAGGTTTCCCCTAAGTTGATTAACCCAAAGGGCATGCGTTTGTAAGTGAAAGTTCCCCACTTGGTTCGAAAGGTAGTTTTCAAACGGTATTCCTATGAAACCAGAACTTGGTTGTAACCCGAGAAACCGTCCAACGGAGAGAAAATATCAGAGCCAGACATGGTTTGCAAGAGTTTCTCCATCAGTGGGATTGGGTAGTTGTCCTTTTCTGAAGCTCTATTGAGGTTCCTAAAATCTATGCATAAGCGAATTTATCCCGACTTTTTCCTCACTGGAACC
Organism: Picea glauca; assembly: GCA_000966675.3. NCBI lineage: Eukaryota > Viridiplantae > Streptophyta > Pinopsida > Pinales > Pinaceae > Picea > Picea glauca. The sequence continues at coordinate 104,104 of JZKD02S1140056.1, read as the reverse complement.
AAATTTTCTACGCATGCAGAGTGTCTAACTTGAAAAATGATCTTGGCATCGAGTAGGTTCTTTAAATCTTGACACATTAGAGGTTCCAGGGATGGGTGGTACTGTCAGAGCTTCTGTTGGAAGGGTTTCACTTCGGGTTTTAATGGGATAGTGTGTTGAATGATATAGGTATCATAATTTTTTAGATCTCGGTAGGACCACACAAAGACATCTTGATACTATCTGAAGATTTTGAGATAGGCCTTTCTTTCCTCCTTAGATATTGTCTTACTGAAATTTACTTTATTAGGGTTTTCCAGGGTTCCTAGATTTATAGTTTCATGCATGGGATAGGAACTACCGGTCTTCGCATTTTTGGTTCCCTTAAATCGTTCTTTCAAGTCAAAAATATTTTATAAATTAGTTATCCCCTTTGGGATTGTGTGAGGCTTCGATTTGTCAGTTGGTTGATTTTTTTCGAGGGTCAGGTTCTGTTGATTGTTCCTGGAATACTTCATCGTCAATATCCAACTCTTTGAAATTATCTTGGTTAGTCAGAAATTTTATGATATGTTCATCCCCTTCAAAGACCTTCCAATTAGAAATGTTGTTAGGCACCGATGGCTTGTAGAGTAGTTACACAGTGAACCGGGAGGCTTCATAATATTATAAAGGTGACAACCTTGAAGCAGTTGTGGCCATGGAATCAATAAGGATATTATTTTCTCTAGGGATCGTTGTAATATTGAAAGCTTCAAAATTCTCTATTAACCTATGAACTTTCTGTTGATAATTCTTTAGGTGTGGGGAATTGCAATGTGTAATATTTCTTACTTGTGTAACGATAATCTCATACTCTTCGAAAACCTTCAATTCCTTGAGATTTAAGTCTATGGATTTATTTAACCCCTATACTGGAGCTTCATACTCAATAATGTTGTTTGTGCCTTTGAACTCAAGTCTACAGAATAGGAAATGGTGTTTACCCTTTGGATCAATGAGGATGCACCATGCTCCAGACCCTTCCTGTGATTTATATCCATCAAAGTATATGGTCCAAATTTGTGAGAGAATGTTATTTGTTTCCTCTCTCTTATCACTTTCTTTCTCTCTTATCTTTTGTTTCGTGATTTCTAGCATAGGTTCTTGACAGAAGAGGGTTTCCTCTATCGGTATCAACGATTTCTCTTGAAACACCATTTGACAATTTTGAGTGAGAGGGAGGTTAGATAAGAGGGGGCATAAGTTTCTGAAATAGGAATCACAGGATTAATTGCCTAAAACAGGGAAATCTGTCGATGAAGGTTCATTTAGGGTTTCTAGATCACTGACCATATGTTTAAGATATCTTTCCCTATAAATTCTAATCATATTTTTGTGCCCCTTTAATGGTAACCAAAGGTGTCACCAATCTGTACTAAAGTATCTATTTAACTTCTTAGACCAATCTCATCTTAGTAGTAACCCATAAGCTTCTGGGATGTCTACTATAATTATGTCAATCACGTGAACAAACTTAAGATGTGTCTCTATTCTTATCATTACATATTTGAGTTATCCAATGACCTTCACCTGGGTTCTGTCTAGTTGTATCACATGTTTATCACTCTTGAGAGGAACTGCGTTTAGTTTTTTATAGATAGACAGTGGAATAACATTAGAGGATTCTCCTGAATCGACCAAACAGTTATGGAGGTTCATGTTGAAGACTTCAAATGTTAAAAGGAAAGGTGGGACAAAAGGTATTCCCTTATTATCATCAGAGGAAGTGTTCACAGTTGGTTTATTCCCTAGGTTTTTGGGGATTGGATTTCTTCTTGGGTCAGTCCTTGTCATATAATTTTCTACCAATTTCAAAGCCTTTAACAGGAATTCCTTTTGCTGAGGGATCCTACAAATGTCCATGACTAATATATTATCCTTCAAAGTCTTCAAACTTCAACTATGTTGTAATCCATCTTGGGATATTCTCGTGTATGGATATTTATAAGGTTTCTTCGGGGAGAAAAATGTGCTTTCGGGTGGTTGGGAGCTGTCTTTCCCCCCAAATATTGGGTAGTAGCAAGATATTTTCAGATGGGTGGAACCTTATTGCGCGTTTTCAAAACCGAGACCTCTGCGAGTGGTTCTTGAGACATGATTAGGTCAGAATCCCATATCAACATGGCTTTATCTTCTGGTGGATCAATATCTTCCTGATCAATGACATTCATAACTGAACCGCTTGGTTGTTCTGTCAGGGAAACTTCGTCTAGAAACTGATTGGACATCAAATTCATGGCATGCACCCATTGAGAGCAGTCTCTTTCAGAGTGGTTTTCCTGGTGATAAGTATAGAAAGAATCAGATGCTACATTTCCTAGATCGATATTTAAGTTAACCGGGGGAGGTTCAATTGCTTTAAAGGGTGGGTTCCTTTTAAATAAATTCTTATAGGGCCTTTGGCCTTGGTTTCCCTCCCATGCACTTGTTTTCATGTCTATGATCTCAAATGATAACTTATTGAACATCCATTGTAGGTCTTCTATGTCTCCATTACCCTTTTCGAGAACTTGTTCTACTTGTTTCCTTGGAAGTATAGTCAAAAGGAGTCCTCTCCTCGGAGGAGGTTGGACTTCTTTTTTAGATAATGAGACCTGACCTTATTTACACCCTTTCATATGGAACTCTATCATTTTGGCTTCTTCAAAATTCTCAGTCAGTGTTCATTTGGCAGCCCTCTTCACAAACATGGAAATAGAAGCTGGGAGGGAATTAGCATATACTTTGATTTGCAACTCCTAAGTAGGTTTAGCTTTGCACTGGAATTTATTCAATATAGTTGTGAATCTTTGATTAAAATCTTTAACCCTTTCTTTCAAACTCATGGTGGAGACAAACAACTCAGCCATCAAAGCTCCCATGGTAGTTTCTTCTGCAAATTTATCCAGAAAATCCTTTTGAAACTTCTTCCAACTAGTAATGGATCCTACAAGTAAGTTAAAATACCATGTGGAAGACAAATTCTTTAAAGTGTAGGGGGACAACCTACAAACCACGTCTTCATGCTGGACATTCATTAGTCTGATAGCCAGTATGAATTTCTTGATATGGTCTTCAGGTGATCCTGGGGTCTCATGATCAAACTTAGGAAGTAACTTCTCTGGATGTCGGGGAAGGTTATGGATCATCATGGTCATTTTTATCTTCCATATCTTCGGATCTGGAGTTAAACTCTTCCTCTTCCAAAAAATCATCTGCTTCAGAGACATCGTTGACTAGTGTTTCAGGGATCAGATTATGAGGATGTTCGATTTCAATGATTGTGAAATCTATTAGTTCTTCTACTGTGTGCACAAAAGCTTGTTCGGGGGTGTCGGCCACTGGTTTGCGTATTTTTTTGTCTTCGAGGAAGTATCAAAGCTAAGGGCAGTGCATCGATATGTCGAGCGTATTCTATAGTGATTATTCTAAATTGATTTAATTCCTCGTGAGGAAGAGCATAAGGTATGTCAGGGAACAAGTGTTCTTCCTCATGCTGGGGTGAGTTAGTCATTTTAGGAGTACTTAGTGTGTGTGGGATGTGTTGGGAATGACTAGCCATGCATGTGGATTGTTATGAATCTATAGACTGTTTGAAATATTATGTGAAATATGCATTCAACCATTCATCCTCAGGCTCTCCTTCTAGTCCCAATTTTGTTGATGGGCCCTATATCCCTTTATTCAACAACATGATCCAAACCCACCACTAAGGCCCAATTAAAATCTACAGTGTTTAATAGTGGAATGGTTCTCCAGATCTTGTGATCCAACCAGTTAATCGATGAGCTTTACATTTTCTTGTGAAGGCATCTCCTTCAATTTGAAATTTTCTCCTTTTGTATTTTCTCTTAGGTGGGACTGATATAAGATGGAAAGCCAGTATAAACCAACTAGGTAACAAAACATGAATAAGTTTAATTACTAGAGAAGAGGTTGAGCTTGGGATAACCCTCTACTGAGGCATGCAGACAATAATTCCATACCATAGGCCTAGTAAAAATATGTTAACCATGTGAGTATCCAATTACTGACTGAGATACAAATCATCAGAAAGAAAACACATATGCGATAAATAATGGCAAGTAAAATAGTTCACTTAACTTTAATCAACCATCACATAATAACACAACGATTCATCTTCATCATTAAAGAAAAGAACTGTAAAAAATTGCATCAAATAACTTAACAATAGATTTAATAGCTCTTACTCGTTACAACATCCATCCATGAGATGAGATCGGAAATAGTTATTCTCCACGTCCAATCATACATGCATTTGATGAAAAAAAAACTCGTCTTTGGTGCATAAGGACTTCTCAATTAAAGGTAGCTCCAAAATAATTCTTAACAAAACCAGAAATGAGAGTTTCTTGCAACAACCATCGACCCTTGACTAATCAGTCAATGCTCTTATTTATAACATAAAATTAACTAAAAATAATTGCGAAAGTGCAGATAAGAAAAACAAAATTCACCATGTGGCATTCTCTCCTAACAATTTTTCTAAGAGTCATATCAATATATCACATTAAAAGGGTGACTCTTCCTGTACTCTGGCCAATTGATGAACAACTCCTCGCAAGTATGGGCATATGGGAATCTATGCTATTCCATCGGGGCTGCGTAAATATCTTTGACCTCTACCAAATGTGCCCAATACTTGACTAGACTAGAACTTAACTGTTGCAACATAGCCCAAGCTTTGATCGGGTGTTCCATAAACTGTCGCACCTGACCTGGCTCTCTTGTGCCTATCACCTTTGCTATTTATTCGGCCCATGATGAATCTTTCTCGATGTGCAATTTGTTTACGTCGCACAAGTCAATGAGGTTGTCAAGCATGCCAAACTTGAGAAGTTTGATATTCTTTATTTCCTTGTTGATTTTGACCCAGTTTCTCCTGCATCTGGCCCATTTTCTTGCATCTCCCAATGAGGCTCCCGAGCCATTCTTATTCAATACTCGGAGGTATATTTTCTTCAATAGAAAATAAAATCATTTATAGACTGCGTATAGAACAAAACTTGGTAAAATAAACATATAAAGTGAAAATGTGAAGAATCCAGACTGGTCCATACCTGTAAAGCTTGCCAAACTTGGTTGTTTGATACTTACGAGATCTCTGCAATCATTAAAATTTCTTGCAATGCTTCTATTATCGCCATCATTTTTATCTAGTTAAGGTGGGTTAAATTTGTGTTCCACTACATGAAAGATCAGGTACAGAAAAATATGAGAGTTGAAGTCACGCCAGTGGCCGGTTGGCCCTTGGAGTCGAGAAAGGATGTCAGAGACAAACATGTGTTGAAAGTACGAGCATGTTCCAAAAGATTCAGATCTTGTCATAAGGGAAGTTATTAGGTGCCCTAGGTCAAGGAAAGGTTTTTAAATAGAATTCACATCAACAAGTGCATCAACCATCATCAACTCATAATGAAGGATGGGGGATTGGAAAATCAAGGTGATCATACCACAAAATTTCTATAATTCCTATCAACTGCATCTCACATGCCTCGGAACATGTGTATAGCACGGATGTGCCACAAAAAATCTTCAGTTTGATTCAAACATCCAGATGCCATGGATCCAATGTTCCCTGGAATGGTTCTACCCACTGACCTCTTTGTTATAACTCGTGGATGTTCTGCATGTACTCTACGCACCAGCCGAGCTTATGCACTGTTGTTAATTCATCTCATGAGCCCAGTCTGATCAATTTCTTTTTTTTCTTTTTTCTTTGGGCCCTCGTCAAGTTCCCGATGCATAAGATAGATATGTTGTCGCACCATGGGAACCCCACAAAACATAAGATGGGGCATGTGAGGCATCCAAAGTTCCAGGATTGAGCCCCAAAATGCATGGGATTCATTCTTACTCACAACGGGAATTTCTGAGGCTTCAAAGGGAGGTTCCTATCTGTACACGAAAACAATGGCAGGAAGTGGAAGATGGTGTGCTGGAAGAAAGGACGTTGGAAGCCACGCCTCCACAAAAATAGATAACCCGGAAAAGGGGAAGGACAAGGAAGAATAAGGAGGTTGGGGAAAACCAAATCCCGAGTGAGTCATGCGCAAGATACACCGTTGAGTAATTACAGGTGCACGCTATCTGGCTAGATCCTATTGAAGCCACAAGTCAGGGGAGTGGAAGAAGAAGGAGGAGGAAAGATTCCATGGGTTCTAACATTCGAGAGTCGACTCAGCAGCTAGAGCAGGCACAACTCTCCATTGTTGAACTATACTAGGAAAATAGATAATTAAGACAACAATTGGCAGAAAAGACCCTCAAGGTGTCAACATCACAAGGTCATGAAGGGAACGTGACATGGCTCAAGAGAAAGCTCTGGGAAGTGCAATATACAATCGTGTAGTTGCACGAAGTGCAAAGGGTGTCGGAAGAACTAAATATAAAAAAATATTAGGGAACATAAAGTAGCCAGTGAGAAATTATGTGTAGATCTTGTGAGTGCGCAGAAGAGGCATGATTAACGAACTCTATTTTGTATTCTCAGATGTGGCACAAAACTTGATAGGTTTTTGAAATTTTTCCTATTCTTAATGTAAACTAGGTTCATTGGCCAAAAGGTCTTAACAGTGTCTTTTTTATGTAATCTGAGCTCGATGGAAATCTAATATAAAGTCTTGAAACTTGGACGAAAGGATTCTAGTTGTAGCGGTTGGATGCTTCGTTTCTTTTTTTTGCGTATGTATCTCTTGTGTTATTTTTCCATATTTTCTTGTCTGATTCAGAACATATTTTTCCAGCCTGGGATTCGTTGTGCAATGCCTCCTTGTTTGCGCCATTCAGACAAACTATATTTCTTGCAAGTTAGCCTCGAATTTATGCTCAGTGGTGCTCCAAGTTACTTTGTATTTTTCATTGATACCCTTCTGTGAAAAACCTCCGATGCCAATCGATTTCATCGTACGGTGTTGACGTGGCACTAAATATTGGTGACTTAGCTCGCAGGTATTGGTTAGAATCAGGACTTTATTCAAGTTATGCTCTCTAAACTAAACCTGGGATTGACAATGCCAAAAAGGTATTGGTGATCAACGTCTGGGGATCCTATCGTGTAGTTTCCTTTGGGTTAGCATCCTCAAAACTCCCGACGCTGAAAACATTTCGGAAGTCGACGATCGGGGAAAAAATTTAGCGTGATCTAGATGTTCATCGTGATTTGATATTCTATGATTTTGTTAAGCGCATCAAGTACCATCTATCGGTGATATCATTTCTTTCTTTGTTTTACTCTTTTAGCCTTTTACCGATGCCGAAGGGGATCGATTGTCAACAATATCCTTGTATGATGCTCATTGCAAAAGAAAACTTCGTTCTACCGATGTCGATGAAAATCGACGCTCAATGATTGCGGTTTTTCAAGTGATTTTATTTCATCCTTTAATTCTTTCTGATGCTGAATCTTTGAGCACGTCGGGTAGAGTGTTTTGGTTGTTGATTCCTTATTTAAGCGTTAAATATTTTTATTTTGATTCATGATTTTCATAGATTCAAGAAAACGTTGGAAGAATTAATGAATGTCAAGAAATGATAAGCAAAGGCAACATTTTTCACAATGAAGACGAATCAGACAGTGCAAAAATATCAAGTGGTACCCAAAAAGTAAAATTTGACATAGACTTTTTAGGGTGTGTTGAGTGCTCAATGGGTGGTGCATTGAAAATGCCAAAGGGAATTTCCAAGAACTCATAATGGCCTTCATGAGTGAGAAAATATTTTTTTAGAATATTAGTCTCCTTCATATGAATTTGGTGATATTAGGAACAAAAGATCGAGTTTGGTGAAGAATTGAGTTCTTTTGATTTTATCCAAAAGATCATCAATGAATGGAATAATGAACTTATCCTTGACGGTTATTTTTTTGAGCACACAAAATTCATGAAACATGTGCTAAGTATCTTATTTTTTTAGTACCATGACAACTAAGGATGAATAAGGATTGGTACTAAGGTGAATGACACTAGCAACTAGCAATTCTGGAACTATGTTTTTCAGTTTCATTTTGTTTTAGAAAATGGGTAGCAAAAAGGGAGTACAATGGGTGGGAGGCTACCTGGTATGAGTGGAATAGAATGACCATGTGCACCATGGCAGGGTGGGAGGCCTTGAGGGGTTTCAAATAGTAATTGGTGTTTGTCCAAAACTTACTGCATGTCAGGATAGATAGGTTTAGAATGGGTCTTAAAGGCTTGAATGACATGGAATTGGGAAATAATGATCTAGGTGGATATCAGTGGCCACCCACCTCTTCCAACTGGCTCACATAAAGTTTTCATCTTGGAAGTTGTTTTCTAGATTTTCGGGTCCTAAACTTCTAGGGCCATTTTGAGGCTCTAAACAACATTTTTTGGGCTCGCCACAGTCACAATTTAGATGATGTTAGAGTGTTATGGAAAAACGTGTAGTCCTCAAATAAACCTTTCCAACGGGATATCTTGCACCTAAACCNGCGTTGGGGAGAGTGTTTTGGCTGTTGATTCCTTATTTAAGCATTAAATATTTTTCTTTTGATTCATGAGTTTTCATAGATTCAATCAAACTTTGGAAGACTTAATGAAATTCAATAAATTATAAGCAAAGGAAACATTTTTCACAATGAAGACAAATCAGACAGTGCACAAAGATCAAGTGGTACCCAAAAAGTAAAATTTGACATAGAATTTTTAGGGTGTGTTGAGTGCTCAACAAATGGAAACTTACTGGGAGAAAACAAAATATTTTTTCCTCCTTCAGGTTCGACTGATGAAAAAGATGGTGGATAACTTAACTGGTTTTTTAAATCAAATCCTCTTTTACCTTTGCATTTGAAATTCTCTAGTTGATGCTTCTGGGTCTGCCTCTGGGGTTTTCAACCTTCATTCATCCTTCATTTCCTATAATCCTGAATCATGCCCTTTTTAAAAAAATATAGTAAATCATTCACTGGCATGGAGCCTTTAGTTACCTTTACTCACTTTCTATGGTGTTGCTCCACTGCCAGCGAGCGTCCATAGCCCCGACGGAGTAACCCCGACATCACAGACCTTGCTCTGCTATTAGCAAGCGTCCATAGCCTCGACGAAGTTATCTGAATACACTCTCCTACTATTATTTCATTTGATAAAGTCAATTTTATTTTGGCAGAATTCTCTGACCAAGTGGGAGAGGATGACGTCTGTTATTTTGCAAAATGAGATGGTTAAGGTGAAACTTACTAGCTCTGTCTCTGCGGTGCATGTAGTCCTTTCCAACTTTCCTTCTTTCCCTTAATTTCTTACCAAACCACTAAGAAGACACTTCTGACATTTCTCCAAAGTTGTTCATCTGCGTAGGTTAGATAGAGATCCCCTCAACACAGTTGCCGGTTCCCCAGTGCTTCTCATGTTTGTTGGTTCCCCAGCATAAGCAAAGTGTCAATTCTTTGTTGTATGATTGATGAAGGTTGTCCTATGGAATCTTGGTCAGGTTAAGAGATGGAAGATAAATCTTGTTCAGGAGAATGGATTCCTGCTCATATATCAGAAATTATGGGGAATTTCCTATATCTTCCTTAGGTGTTACCCTATCAGCCCATAAAACATTGTGGAGTAGATTATGACAATTCCTCTGGTTATTTGCAATTGTTTTCTTCAATATTTTTACTAGGTTTTTATTAGTTGATTTTGCCACTTTGTTTCCCCGTGGATAGTAATTTGCAGAGTATCTAATTATTATTCCTTTGTATAGGGAAAACTCTATTAATAAGGTGGAATAAAAATAGGCTACATTATCGAAAACAAGAACAGAAGGGACACCAAACCTTGTGATTAGTTGTTGTTCTATGAATTGGATTACCACCTTCTCATTTACAAGGGTTAGAGGAATGGATTCTACCCATTTTGTGAAATAATCGGTGGCAGTAAGTATGTACTTACGATGTATTGAATAACTTGGTGTAATTTATTCTATGATATCTTAACCCCATTGCTCAAAAGGACTAGAAACAATCACCAGTTAGAGTGGGATTGCTGCTCTCTTCTCTCTCCCAACACTTATTTGACAATTTTTACAGTTTCTAGTGTAGGTGTGAGCATCCTTGAACAAAGTTGTCCAATAGTAGCCAGCTCTCAGTATCTTATGAGAAGTAGTGTCTCCTGCAAAATTTCCACCGGCAGGGCCATCATGGAGTTCCCTCACATTCGAGAAATCTTAAAAGTACCCCATCATAATTTATCTGGAAGAGTACCGAATTTATGAAGCGATATTGTGTAGATTTTAACCTGAGAGCTCTCCTTTCCCTGGGGTTTAGGTCTTCTGGGAAAGTCCCATGATGTAGGAGATAATTCAATTTCTCATACCAAGACTCTTTCCCTGGGGAAATGTATGAAGCTTCACCACACCACAATGCCATTTCATTCTCCCATCCAGGGTCTTCATCTACTTGGTCCTGGGCCTTAGCTGCCAGTTTGCATAATCCTTGTCCCTTAACTAGTTTAGCAGGTTTTATATCTAGATCAAATTCTTGGACTACTGCCATCCAGTTCCCTCTTCTTTTCCCCATCTCCTGTTGAGTAAATAGGGATCGAATGGTGGGGCGAGGCATGATTACTTTGGTATGGTTCTTGAGGATGTAAGATCTGAAATGTTTTACTAGTTTATAAACTACATAAGCATGTTTATCTATAGTAGGATAATTTATTTTGGCTCCTTGGAGGTTAGTACTCATGAACAACACCAGGGCCTCATTTTTGTCATCGTCCTTCGGAGTCAATACTGCGGCTAATGATTGGTCGGAGGCGAAAGTATAAAGGAAGAAATATCTATTAAAATCAGGACTTCGTAACACTGGGGCTTGAGATATAGAAGTTTTAATATTTCTAAAAGAATCCTTTCGTTCATCATCCCACTTAAATTCAACATCTTTGTGGATCATTTTTTGTAATGGTCTGACAGTCTCGATGAAATCAGGTGTGAATTTTCTTACAAAATTGATTTTCCCGAAGAAGGATTGCATTGTATTTTTGTTGTGAGGTAATGGGAGTTGAGTTATAGCTTTGAATCACTCAGGGTCTATGTGAATTCCTTATTGGGATATAATATGACCTAATAGATTTCCTTCTTCCACACCAAAGATAGTTTTATTAGGGTTTAAACATATACCGTATTTCCTACACCTTTCGAAAATCTGGGTTAAGTGTTGGATGTGCTCCTATCTGTTCTTTGAATACACAGTTACGTCATCCAGATACACCACCACACACTTGTTTATTAGTCCTCGAAATGATATGCCCATTTCCCCTTGGAAGGTTTCCCCTAAGTTGATTAACCCAAAGGGCATGCGTTTGTAAGTGAAAGTTCCCCACTTGGTTCGAAAGGTAGTTTTCAAACGGTATTCCTATGAAACCAGAACTTGGTTGTAACCCGAGAAACCGTCCAACGGAGAGAAAATATCAGAGCCAGACATGGTTTGCAAGAGTTTCTCCATCAGTGGGATTGGGTAGTTGTCCTTTTCTGAAGCTCTATTGAGGTTCCTAAAATCTATGCATAAGCGAATTTATCCCGACTTTTTCCTCACTGGAACCAAATTTTCTACGCATGCAGAGTGTCTAACTTGAAAAATGATCTTGGCATCGAGTAGGTTCTTTAAATCTTGACACATTAGAGGTTCCAGGGATGGGTGGTACTGTCAGAGCTTCTGTTGGAAGGGTTTCACTTCGGGTTTTAATGGGATAGTGTGTTGAATGATATAGGTATCATAATTTTTTAGATCTCGGTAGGACCACACAAAGACATCTTGATACTATCTGAAGATTTTGAGATAGGCCTTTCTTTCCTCCTTAGATATTGTCTTACTGAAATTTACTTTATTAGGGTTTTCCAGGGTTCCTAGATTTATAGTTTCATGCATGGGATAGGAACTACCGGTCTTCGCATTTTTGGTTCCCTTAAATCGTTCTTTCAAGTCAAAAATATTTTATAAATTAGTTATCCCCTTTGGGATTGTGTGAGGCTTCGATTTGTCAGTTGGTTGATTTTTTTCGAGGGTCAGGTTCTGTTGATTGTTCCTGGAATACTTCATCGTCAATATCCAACTCTTTGAAATTATCTTGGTTAGTCAGAAATTTTATGATATGTTCATCCCCTTCAAAGACCTTCCAATTAGAAATGTTGTTAGGCACCGATGGCTTGTAGAGTAGTTACACAGTGAACCGGGAGGCTTCATAATATTATAAAGGTGACAACCTTGAAGCAGTTGTGGCCATGGAATCAATAAGGATATTATTTTCTCTAGGGATCGTTGTAATATTGAAAGCTTCAAAATTCTCTATTAACCTATGAACTTTCTGTTGATAATTCTTTAGGTGTGGGGAATTGCAATGTGTAATATTTCTTACTTGTGTAACGATAATCTCATACTCTTCGAAAACCTTCAATTCCTTGAGATTTAAGTCTATGGATTTATTTAACCCCTATACTGGAGCTTCATACTCAATAATGTTGTTTGTGCCTTTGAACTCAAGTCTACAGAATAGGAAATGGTGTTTACCCTTTGGATCAATGAGGATGCACCATGCTCCAGACCCTTCCTGTGATTTATATCCATCAAAGTATATGGTCCAAATTTGTGAGAGAATGTTATTTGTTTCCTCTCTCTTATCACTTTCTTTCTCTCTTATCTTTTGTTTCGTGATTTCTAGCATAGGTTCTTGACAGAAGAGGGTTTCCTCTATCGGTATCAACAATTTCTCTTGAAACACCATTTGACAATTTTGAGTGAGAGGGAGGTTAGATAAGAGGGGGCAGAAGTTTCTGAAATAGGAATCCCAGGATTAATTGCCTAAAACAGGGAAATCTGTCGATGAAGGTTCATTTAGGGTTTCTAGATCACTGACCATATGTTTCAGATATCTTTCCCTATAAATTCTAATCATATTTTTGTGCCCCTTTAATGGTAACCAAAGGTGTCACCAATATGTACTAAAGTATCTATTTAACTTCTTAGACCAATCTCATCTTAGTAGTAACCCATAAGCTTCTGGGATGTCTACTATAATTATGTCAATCACTTGAACAAACTTAATATGCGTCTCTATTCTGATCATTACATCTTTGAGTTATCCAATGACCTTCACCTGGGTTCTGTCTAGTTGTATCACATGTTTATCACTCTTGAGAGGAACTGCATTTAGTTTTTTATAGATAGACAGTGGCATAATGTTAGAGGATTCTCCTGAATCGACCAAACAGTTATGGAGGTTCATGTTGAAGACTTCAAATGTTAAAAGGAAAGGTGGGACAAAAGGTCTTCCCTTATTATCATCAGAGGAAGTGTTCACAGTTGGTTTATTCCCTAGGTTTTTGGGGATTGGATTTCTTCTTGGGTCAGTCCTTGTCATATAATTTTCTACCAATTTCAAAGCCTTTAACAGGAATTCCTTTTGCTGAGGGATCCTACAAATGTCCATGACTAATATATTATCCTTCAAAGTCTTCAAACTTCAACTATGTTGTAATCCATCTTGGGATATTCTCGTGTATGGATATTTATAAGGTTTCTTCGGGGAGAAAAATGTGCTTTCGGGTGGTTGGGAGCTGTCTTTCCCCCCAAATATTGGGTAGTAGCAAGATATTTTCAGATGGGTGGAACCTTATTGCGCGTTTTCAAAACCGAGACCTCTGCGAGTGGTTCTTGAGACATGATTAGGTCAGAATCCCATATCAACATGGCTTTATCTTCTGGTGGATCAATATCTTCCTGATCAATGACATTCATAACTGAACCGCTTGGTTGTTCTGTCAGGGAAACTTCGTCTAGAAACTGATTGGACATCAAATTCATGGCATGCACCCATTGAGAGCAGTCTCTTTCAGAGTGGTTTTCCTGGTGATAAGTATAGAAAGAATCAGATGCTACATTTCCTAGATCGATATTTAAGTTAACCGGGGGAGGTTCAATTGCTTTAAAGGGTGGGTTCCTTTTAAATAAATTCTTATAGGGCCTTTGGCCTTGGTTTCCCTCCCATGCACTTGTTTTCATGTCTATGATCTCAAATGATAACTTATTGAACATCCATTGTAGGTCTTCTATGTCTCCATTACCCTTTTCGAGAACTTGTTCTACTTGTTTCCTTGGAAGTATAGTCAAAAGGAGTCCTCTCCTCGGAGGAGGTTGGACTTCTTTTTTAGATAATGAGACCTGACCTTATTTACACCCTTTCATATGGAACTCTATCATTTTGGCTTCTTCAAAATTCTCAGTCAGTGTTCATTTGGCAGCCCTCTTCACAAACATGGAAATAGAAGCTGGGAGGGAATTAGCATATACTTTGATTTGCAACTCCTAAGTAGGTTTAGCTTTGCACTGGAATTTATTCAATATAGTTGTGAATCTTTGATTAAAATCTTTAACCCTTTCTTTCAAACTCATGGTGGAGACAAACAACTCAGCCATCAAAGCTCCCATGGTAGTTTCTTCTGCAAATTTATCCAGAAAATCCTTTTGAAACTTCTTCCAACTAGTAATGGATCCTACAAGTAAGTTAAAATACCATGTGGAAGACAAATTCTTTAAAGTGTAGGGGGACAACCTACAAACCACGTCTTCATGCTGGACATTCATTAGTCTGATAGCCAGTATGAATTTCTTGATATGGTCTTCAGGTGATCCTGGGGTCTCATGATCAAACTTAGGAAGTAACTTCTCTGGATGTCGGGGAAGGTTATGGATCATCATGGTCATTTTTATCTTCCATATCTTCGGATCTGGAGTTAAACTCTTCCTCTTCCAAAAAATCATCTGCTTCAGAGACATCGTTGACTAGTGTTTCAGGGATCAGATTATGAGGATGTTCGATTTCAATGATTGTGAAATCTATTAGTTCTTCTACTGTGTGCACAAAAGCTTGTTCGGGGGTGTCGGCCACTGGTTTGCGTATTTTTTTGTCTTCGAGGAAGTATCAAAGCTAAGGGCAGTGCATCGATATGTCGAGCGTATTCTATAGTGATTATTCTAAATTGATTTAATTCCTCGTGAGGAAGAGCATAAGGTATGTCAGGGAACAAGTGTTCTTCCTCATGCTGGGGTGAGTTAGTCATTTTAGGAGTACTTAGTGTGTGTGGGATGTGTTGGGAATGACTAGCCATGCATGTGGATTGTTATGAATCTATAGACTGTTTGAAATATTATGTGAAATATGCATTCAACCATTCATCCTCAGGCTCTCCTTCTAGTCCCAATTTTGTTGATGGGCCCTATATCCCTTTATTCAACAACATGATCCAAACCCACCACTAAGGCCCAATTAAAATCTACAGTGTTTAATAGTGGAATGGTTCTCCAGATCTTGTGATCCAACCAGTTAATCGATGAGCTTTACATTTTCTTGTGAAGGCATCTCCTTCAATTTGAAATTTTCTCCTTTTGTATTTTCTCTTAGGTGGGACTGATATAAGATGGAAAGCCAGTATAAACCAACTAGGTAACAAAACATGAATAAGTTTAATTACTAGAGAAGAGGTTGAGCTTGGGATAACCCTCTACTGAGGCATGCAGACAATAATTCCATACCATAGGCCTAGTAAAAATATGTTAACCATGTGAGTATCCAATTACTGACTGAGATACAAATCATCAGAAAGAAAACACATATGCGATAAATAATGGCAAGTAAAATAGTTCACTTAACTTTAATCAACCATCACATAATAACACAACGATTCATCTTCATCATTAAAGAAAAGAACTGTAAAAAATTGCATCAAATAACTTAACAATAGATTTAATAGCTCTTACTCGTTACAACATCCATCCATGAGATGAGATCGGAAATAGTTATTCTCCACGTCCAATCATACATGCATTTGATGAAAAAAAAACTCGTCTTTGGTGCATAAGGACTTCTCAATTAAAGGTAGCTCCAAAATAATTCTTAACAAAACCAGAAATGAGAGTTTCTTGCAACAACCATCGACCCTTGACTAATCAGTCAATGCTCTTATTTATAACATAAAATTAACTAAAAATAATTGCGAAAGTGCAGATAAGAAAAACAAAATTCACCATGTGGCATTCTCTCCTAACAATTTTTCTAAGAGTCATATCAATATATCACATTAAAAGGGTGACTCTTCCTGTACTCTGGCCAATTGATGAACAACTCCTCGCAAGTATGGGCATATGGGAATCTATGCTATTCCATCGGGGCTGCGTAAATATCTTTGACCTCTACCAAATGTGCCCAATACTTGACTAGACTAGAACTTAACTGTTGCAACATAGCCCAAGCTTTGATCGGGTGTTCCATAAACTGTCGCACCTGACCTGGCTCTCTTGTGCCTATCACCTTTGCTATTTATTCGGCCCATGATGAATCTTTCTCGATGTGCAATTTGTTTACGTCGCACAAGTCAATGAGGTTGTCAAGCATGCCAAACTTGAGAAGTTTGATATTCTTTATTTCCTTGTTGATTTTGACCCAGTTTCTCCTGCATCTGGCCCATTTTCTTGCATCTCCCAATGAGGCTCCCGAGCCATTCTTATTCAATACTCGGAGGTATATTTTCTTCAATAGAAAATAAAATCATTTATAGACTGCGTATAGAACAAAACTTGGTAAAATAAACATATAAAGTGAAAATGTGAAGAATCCAGACTGGTCCATACCTGTAAAGCTTGCCAAACTTGGTTGTTTGATACTTACGAGATCTCTGCAATCATTAAAATTTCTTGCAATGCTTCTATTATCGCCATCATTTTTATCTAGTTAAGGTGGGTTAAATTTGTGTTCCACTACATGAAAGATCAGGTACAGAAAAATATGAGAGTTGAAGTCACGCCAGTGGCCGGTTGGCCCTTGGAGTCGAGAAAGGATGTCAGAGACAAACATGTGTTGAAAGTACGAGCATGTTCCAAAAGATTCAGATCTTGTCATAAGGGAAGTTATTAGGTGCCCTAGGTCAAGGAAAGGTTTTTAAATAGAATTCACATCAACAAGTGCATCAACCATCATCAACTCATAATGAAGGATGGGGGATTGGAAAATCAAGGTGATCATACCACAAAATTTCTATAATTCCTATCAACTGCATCTCACATGCCTCGGAACATGTGTATAGCACGGATGTGCCACAAAAAATCTTCAGTTTGATTCAAACATCCAGATGCCATGGATCCAATGTTCCCTGGAATGGTTCTACCCACTGACCTCTTTGTTATAACTCGTGGATGTTCTGCATGTACTCTACGCACCAGCCGAGCTTATGCACTGTTGTTAATTCATCTCATGAGCCCAGTCTGATCAATTTCTTTTTTTTCTTTTTTCTTTGGGCCCTCGTCAAGTTCCCGATGCATAAGATAGATATGTTGTCGCACCATGGGAACCCCACAAAACATAAGATGGGGCATGTGAGGCATCCAAAGTTCCAGGATTGAGCCCCAAAATGCATGGGATTCATTCTTACTCACAACGGGAATTTCTGAGGCTTCAAAGGGAGGTTCCTATCTGTACACGAAAACAATGGCAGGAAGTGGAAGATGGTGTGCTGGAAGAAAGGACGTTGGAAGCCACGCCTCCACAAAAATAGATAACCCGGAAAAGGGGAAGGACAAGGAAGAATAAGGAGGTTGGGGAAAACCAAATCCCGAGTGAGTCATGCGCAAGATACACCGTTGAGTAATTACAGGTGCACGCTATCTGGCTAGATCCTATTGAAGCCACAAGTCAGGGGAGTGGAAGAAGAAGGAGGAGGAAAGATTCCATGGGTTCTAACATTCGAGAGTCGACTCAGCAGCTAGAGCAGGCACAACTCTCCATTGTTGAACTATACTAGGAAAATAGATAATTAAGACAACAATTGGCAGAAAAGACCCTCAAGGTGTCAACATCACAAGGTCATGAAGGGAACGTGACATGGCTCAAGAGAAAGCTCTGGGAAGTGCAATATACAATCGTGTAGTTGCACGAAGTGCAAAGGGTGTCGGAAGAACTAAATATAAAAAAATATTAGGGAACATAAAGTAGCCAGTGAGAAATTATGTGTAGATCTTGTGAGTGCGCAGAAGAGGCATGATTAACGAACTCTATTTTGTATTCTCAGATGTGGCACAAAACTTGATAGGTTTTTGAAATTTTTCCTATTCTTAATGTAAACTAGGTTCATTGGCCAAAAGGTCTTAACAGTGTCTTTTTTATGTAATCTGAGCTCGATGGAAATCTAATATAAAGTCTTGAAACTTGGACGAAAGGATTCTAGTTGTAGCGGTTGGATGCTTCGTTTCTTTTTTTTGCGTATGTATCTCTTGTGTTATTTTTCCATATTTTCTTGTCTGATTCAGAACATATTTTTCCAGCCTGGGATTCGTTGTGCAATGCCTCCTTGTTTGCGCCATTCAGACAAACTATATTTCTTGCAAGTTAGCCTCGAATTTATGCTCAGTGGTGCTCCAAGTTACTTTGTATTTTTCATTGATACCCTTCTGTGAAAAACCTCCGATGCCAATCGATTTCATCGTACGGTGTTGACGTGGCACTAAATATTGGTGACTTAGCTCGCAGGTATTGGTTAGAATCAGGACTTTATTCAAGTTATGCTCTCTAAACTAAACCTGGGATTGACAATGCCAAAAAGGTATTGGTGATCAACGTCTGGGGATCCTATCGTGTAGTTTCCTTTGGGTTAGCATCCTCAAAACTCCCGACGCTGAAAACATTTCGGAAGTCGACGATCGGGGAAAAAATTTAGCGTGATCTAGATGTTCATCGTGATTTGATATTCTATGATTTTGTTAAGCGCATCAAGTACCATCTATCGGTGATATCATTTCTTTCTTTGTTTTACTCTTTTAGCCTTTTACCGATGCCGAAGGGGATCGATTGTCAACAATATCCTTGTATGATGCTCATTGCAAAAGAAAACTTCGTTCTACCGATGTCGATGAAAATCGACGCTCAATGATTGCGGTTTTTCAAGTGATTTTATTTCATCCTTTAATTCTTTCTGATGCTGAATCTTTGAGCACGTCGGGTAGAGTGTTTTGGTTGTTGATTCCTTATTTAAGCGTTAAATATTTTTATTTTGATTCATGATTTTCATAGATTCAAGAAAACGTTGGAAGAATTAATGAATGTCAAGAAATGATAAGCAAAGGCAACATTTTTCACAATGAAGACGAATCAGACAGTGCAAAAATATCAAGTGGTACCCAAAAAGTAAAATTTGACATAGACTTTTTAGGGTGTGTTGAGTGCTCAATGGGTGGTGCATTGAAAATGCCAAAGGGAATTTCCAAGAACTCATAATGGCCTTCATGAGTGAGAAAATATTTTTTTAGAATATTAGTCTCCTTCATATGAATTTGGTGATATTAGGAACAAAAGATCGAGTTTGGTGAAGAATTGAGTTCTTTTGATTTTATCCAAAAGATCATCAATGAATGGAATAATGAACTTATCCTTGACGGTTATTTTTTTGAGCACACAAAATTCATGAAACATGTGCTAAGTATCTTATTTTTTTAGTACCATGACAACTAAGGATGAATAAGGATTGGTACTAAGGTGAATGACACTAGCAACTAGCAATTCTGGAACTATGTTTTTCAGTTTCATTTTGTTTTAGAAAATGGGTAGCAAAAAGGGAGTACAATGGGTGGGAGGCTACCTGGTATGAGTGGAATAGAATGACCATGTGCACCATGGCAGGGTGGGAGGCCTTGAGGGGTTTCAAATAGTAATTGGTGTTTGTCCAAAACTTACTGCATGTCAGGATAGATAGGTTTAGAATGGGTCTTAAAGGCTTGAATGACATGGAATTGGGAAATAATGATCTAGGTGGATATCAGTGGCCACCCACCTCTTCCAACTGGCTCACATAAAGTTTTCATCTTGGAAGTTGTTTTCTAGATTTTCGGGTCCTAAACTTCTAGGGCCATTTTGAGGCTCTAAACAACATTTTTTGGGCTCGCCACAGTCACAATTTAGATGATGTTAGAGTGTTATGGAAAAACGTGTAGTCCTCAAATAAACCTTTCCAACGGGATATCTTGCACCTAAACCGAAGATTGTATGCAAAAGTTACGACCCCAGAAAGTTCATGTGCCAACTTACCCCATCGGGGCCCACATGAATTTTGGCGCTTCATCTCATAGGGTCAGGTTTTTGGATGTCTAGGTTTTTCTGATTACTTCTTTATTCTAAAAAGGATTGGATTCTTCATTGTAATGTTCTCAAGAGAATGCACATAGCCTCCACATCTCTTCTCAAATATTATCTACCACCATTCAAGCAAGATTGTTTCATTTTGCATTTTACAATTTCAGTAGATTTCTTTATTGAATAGAAGTTAAGTTTCATTGTATCTATGCTATTGTTCACTGTATCTCTATGTTAATGTTATATATGTGTGTTTCATTTTGTTTCGTTCATAAATATGGATTAAATAATTATTGAATTCCATTTTTTTATATTTTTTTCCATATAATGTGAGATGATGATCTTTGAAGAACCTCTTGTGATTCCTTGGAAAGTGTAGTGATGTCCATCCTACTAGAAAATCATGTATAACACCTAAACTCCATGGTGATAGGGCCTAATGCACTTAACCATTCAACACTCAAAACTATGTTACAACCATCCATTTCAATAGAAAACATGTGGGTTTTCAAGGAATAATCACCCATTTGAAGCTGCGCATTTTCATAGTGACCCCCACATTTCACGAAACCCCCAATAGAAATCATGATCTATAATTTTTTGAAAAAACGGATATATAAGTGTGTTCCTTAGGGTACCTATTGGTGAATAAAGGTATGGGGGTTACCATTGTCAATTAAGATAATGAATTTATGATGTTTGATATATCCAATCAATTTGAGGGTTTAGGGAGATGAAATACCAATCAAGGCATGTAGGGATATTTTTTTGTTTGGTTGAATATCTACCAATAAGTGAGCATTAAGAGATCAAATTCAAAGAAATAGAAAGGTGAGAGGATGGTAGCATAAGTTTTAGGATAACAACAATCAAAGAAAAAAATTAAAATTTTAATGCTTTGTCTTTGAATGATAATGCGGGTTCTTTTCCATGTGTTGATGCAGGGGAAAATAATGACTTCCACATGAGGGAGAATTTCCCAATGGCAGGTCCCAATTAGACCCAATCTCATTTGAATAGTAACCTCCACCAGTATATGGGACTGACTTCTGCTAACTAAATGAATTTCTCTCCAAAGAGTCTTTTTTCCAAAGCTAGGATAAGTCCTAAATGCAATGCTATTATAATATGATAGTGCATTCATACATTAAAGAACAAGTGCAGTCTTATTCTATCAATAACATAATCAATTATAGGTATTTAATTTAATGTGAAAAACATAAATAGTTCCCATTTTAGAGAATCAAATCATATTTTATATGTGTTTTCATATAAATGTTCATAATCATGTTCCTATAATTGAATTCATAATTCATTTATAATCATTCTCTACAAATGACAATTTGAAAGAATGAAAAATTTAAACATTTGCAGAAAACAATCAACAATGGTGTACTTATTCAATAAATGAATCATGGATATGCTTTCTATTATCCTCCTTCAAAGAAGTAATTCATTTTCAGGAATAAAACAACAAGCAACAAACTTTCCTATCTGTCTTTGAGTATGACAAATAATTATACAACAACCAATTTTGGCTCTCCAGCCCCCCCTTTATCAAGTTACATTGATCTTGTTTTATACCCAAAGGTGGATCGTTGACCTTCCTAATAATAATATTTTTTCAGTTACTAATTCTACAGCTTCCCCACTCTTCCAATTCACATTACATTTTGGATGTTTTTAAACATAAAGAAATCATTACACAATATTCCTTCCTACTATGACTTCCTCGGGAAGATGAGAAACTCTAAATATTTGGTGGTGAAGCATTCCCCTCCACAAAATTTGGTCCATATGATGACCAACTACATGCAATGTTGTTCATTAATAATAGACCTATGATGAGGGTTCAAGGGAACCATTTGGATGAGAAGGAGACATAGGTATTCCCTCCAGCCTTACCCTTTTGGAAATACGAATAGTTGTCGAACTATGAATGCATGTCTCTTTCCTATAGCAAGGTCCTGAATTGGATATTCATTTTGATCTAGATGGACCTTAGGATGAACTGTGCATTTCTTCCATCTCTCAATCTGTGTCCTGCATTCTCTGATAATAGGTTCTCTACAACTTGAAAAAACAAGTGAACTCCTTGTTTTCCTAGCATTTCTCAATCCTAATAGTTCCTCCTAGTGGAAATAACTAGGAGAATGAGTATACCACTCTTACTAATACGACTATCAAATCCCATCCTCAACCCATCTCTTTGCAAAATAATGAAGTTTCCATACCTCTTTCTTCCTTTTATAACATTCATGTAATTCACCTTGAAACATGATGATGGGAATGGGTATTGTTATCACTGTATTTCTTAGATCTTCAATGTTTGAAAGGAAACTTTAGCTATTGATTATCCACGGTCCATATGATTTTCTAAGAGTCGGAGATCTACGATTTTTCTTTGATATATAATATATCACATGCCTCTAGTATGTCCACCTTTAATGCCTGTAACTTGTGTATCTAATGTGACCTGAAACATGGTTGTCATTCATCAAGTTCTACACATGGAAATTATCTTCTACACTATTTGTTGCTTATTTCATTGATCTTTCAATACATGAAAAGAAAAAAAACAATTATTATCCTACATACCAAAATAATTGAATTGATATATATTTGTCTTTTCTTATCTGATATTTCCTTCTCTATATGGTACTTCTCTTATCCTGAAGGGATTTTATGTGTGTGAGATGACAAGTTGAGTGATACATATATAAGATAAGTCATGTCACTTATCGTTATTAGGTGGGTTGGCAACATATACATGTGTAAATAGGTTTGCAAGAACATATCTAGGTTTGCAGGAATAAAAATAGGTTTGTATGACTTAAATTGGTTGAAAAGTGACCCATACGTTTTGCAGACACTTCATTTGGTAAATTCAAGGGTCGTGGGGTTTCATGATGACAAGGTTTTATGTGTTAGCATTCAGGTAGGGGAAACTCACAAGATTTTTCCCACATATATTCTTATGAAAAGGGATTGTCGGTTCGAGGTTGAATATTCGACTAGTTGGGCACTCTGAAATAGGTTTCTCTCGTAGCATAGTTTTGAGAGGATTTTGTGGTGTTTCGGGGACATTGGGTTCATGGCGCGAAGTTTGAATAGGATTTAGGGCATGACTAATTTTGTGGTAAATGAATTAGCATAGGTAAGTACCACAAAGTATTGGACCTAATATGTTGAGGTACACGATTAAAGTCATGTGGCCTATGGGTTCATGGTTTTTTGGAATATTATGGCTTGGATTTCTTTAGAGACTTCCTCAAGGTTGTGTTTTCATGATTAGAAATGGTCATGTCCGCGACTCGCAGGATGAAATAAAGAATGCATGGGGGTTACATAGTGTTTATCAAATGACCACATATCCACTTGCATGAACCAATGAAAATGATTTGAGGTATCCCTTTTCATGGCCCCTTTGAGCCCATGGAATAACTTATCCACCTTTGATCTATGAAGTTACTCTCCCGTTATAGATGATACTACTGATTTTCGATCCACAGGGTTCAAATATTTCCCTCTTGTTAGTGTTCACCAATTATTAGTTTACAAATGAATATTTCATGTTATCTTGAGTGTCTTGTGATCCTACATAGACAGAGGAAAGCATAAACACATCATCCATAAAAAAAAATCCATGTGTTTCAATATCTATTTATCCAACCAATTTCATTGAATTCATTTCATCCAGAATGTAGTATTCCATATATAAAATAGTATGCATAACATAAATATTTTAGCTAGAAATGGTAGAAAAAAATGATGTAACCAGAGCAATACCAGAATAATACCAGAATAACACTAGAAAGAGCACCTTGATTAATGATAGCAATGTTCACTTGCCTCTTCGAGGGGGGAACCTCCAACAGAGTAGAGCTCTACTACAATAATATCCAAGATAAAACTTCTCATACCCTCTACTCCTATTTATACTAAATCTATATATCCAAAAGAACAATCTAGAGGAAGATCCTTCTATAAGCGGAAGCTTCTCTTAGGTCTTCTTACATTTGACTTATTATTCCTTATTGATAGGCCTTATTAATATTGGAATTTATTACATGGAAATATATTATTCTACCTATGTGAGGGGTTAGTGAGGTTAGGTCCCGAACATGTACTCACCCTTAATAACAACCTTTTCCTCAAGGCTTGAGATGAGGAAACTGTTGCAGAATGATAGTTGGTTCCCAAGTGGCATCTGTTAGAGTTGTATCTTTACACTGGACTAACACATCCTTGATGGTGCGTTGATGCAGATGACACTCACGCTAGTCCAAAATTACTTGTGGCTGCAACCATATGGAGCCTTCTTCATCCAACTTTTGAAGGTTGTTTTGAGTTTGAAACTTATTTCCGCTCACATTCTTTAAGAAGGAGACATGAAAAACATGATGGAGCTTAGAATGACTGGGAAAATATAATTGATAGGCCACATTTCCCACACGCTTGAGAACGGTATAAGAACCATAAAGTTCAGGGTCCAATTTCTGACAATGGTCATCCTTGAGGGAATCTTTCTTATAAGTTTGCAGTCGAGGAAACACCTGGTCTCCTTCAATAAATTGACGTTCAGAGTGACCTTGATCTGTCTGTTTCTTCATGCGACTTTAGGCCATGACCAAATTCTCTTTAAGGGTATGTTGTGAGGGAAATCCCCTTACGGACTAGCAAATAGGGTTATAGTATGCATGCAGATATGACCAAAAGAAAACTACTTTCTACTTTCATCCCAGACATAATCCCCATTTCTTTTCAGCAAATACATGGTTAGACCAACATACCTTGTTCCGGATGGTTAATGTCGATCCTTCTTCACGCTTGATCGCTTGTTGGTAGTTGTCCTCTCAAGATTGACCTCCATACAAAACAAGCAACAAACTATGCATGCATTTTACCTATAGACTAATGGGTTAGAGATTCAAACATATATTTACTGAACTATGAAGAAATCATATAGTGGGATGGGAAAAGCATCTCTTTATTATTAACTTTAATGAATCAACTTACAATGTCGAGATCGGCAACTACTCCATGAATCCTGATCCTGGGCTCCTCTTCACATGTCCTCCAACTTCTTTTCTTTGTATCTCTTCTTGCACAAGGATGGCTAAAGGGTTAGGACAATGGGAAAATGCAATTAGGAAGATTTTCTTTACTCTATTTCTCCTCCTCCAAATGGGACCCCTAGCCCTTATTTTATAGGCTAGAAGAAGCTAGGTATTTGGATGAACCCCTTGCCATGCATGGCTGGGAGTTTCAGTTAACTCACCCAAAGTTGTGTGTTTCGTCGGCAACTTTCCTTTTTTCATGCTTTTGTTAGTCCACGTGGGCTGTTTTAGGTCATCTAGCATGTACACGCGTGCAGTAATGGAGTAGGGCATGTGGGCCCTTATAAAAGAGATTTTTTAAAGAGTTGTTCAGCAGTGCTTTGGCAAAGAAGGGATCCAAGATGGCCTGATGCCAGGTAAGCATGTATGGTGCAAATTAGAGTTATAACAGATTCCCCCTAATGTGTGAGGTCAGAAGATCATCTAATGGCTGAAATACATTACCAATCTTTACTGATGTGCCAAACAAGTGAACCCAAGGACCAGGAACTGGGAGGCACTATCTACAAAATAACAAATGTCTCACCGAGGTGGGCATACCCATTCTCGGGATAAAATATAATCATGTCTACCAATAAAATACAATGTATATCCATGTCAAATAACTATATAAAGTGTAGCTACGAACAATACACAACGGAGCTACATCTCGAAATCAAAAATATATACATATAGAGTATCCATCTTCTAGAAGATGAGACGGCCTGATGGCTGGAGATGAGATCTTCAGAGCTCGAGAAACAACTTCAAAATCTTCAAAAATCAAGGTAGGAGTGTAATATGGGTGTACGACTTCACTACCCAGAGGTCTTCGACGGCTTGTCGGTCATGGACTAGATAATCTTGATGATTAGACTAAAGGCTTCATTGATTTCGAACAAGGACTTGAGTGGACATTCATGATGGAAGGGTATGAGGGAAAGAGACAAATTGCAGAGGGGCCAACTCAGGCTTGGTAGAAACTTCCCTTGGACAATAGCACGACAAATGATGAGACTTAGGCAACATGGAATTAATCATAAGTTCACGAAGCAAGAGGCAATACAAACTCTCCATATGTTTGGAAGAATAACCAAACAGAGGAGGACACAACTCTATGTAGAGAGAACAACTTCCTAAGGTCGTATTACATCCCATAGTTTGACGAACAAATGGACAGATGTGATTTATCCAAGGGTGACTCATTATGCTGCCAATAAAGAAAATACTTTTCCCTTCCTCTCTTTAGGGTATATTTGATTTTTTTTTTGTCTTTTTCAATCATTTTGGAAAAAAAGAATAAAAGGATGTTACATTACAATGGAGGAACGAGTGTGACAAACATACAAGATCAAGGCACAAGGACAAGACTAATTTTCAGAATAATGATACTCGGGAAAAATCCTCTTGGGGCCAAGGGTGTTAAGACGCAGAAGCAAAGTGCTACAAGGCTGGCGTATAAGGTATGCAAATGTGGTTAACAAAACACACAATGGTAACATCCTTCAATGTAAGTTTAACAAGCCCAGAGAAAGTAAGATCAATGGTTTTTCATATTTAGAGAGTCTAAAAAAACATAAAAGGAGACTCCATTGGGGTACCTTTTTCGAAGATAGTCTAGTCGGTTCAAAAAAGGGGTAAACTAGCACCGACAATACGTCTATTAAAAACCATTTTAACAAGTGTGATAAGAACAAGATCACTTAGCCATTTTTTCATTTTTAAGGAGTCTGAAAAAATCTTAACTATGGACTCCGTCAGGAATGTTCTTCTGGACCATTTTAACGAGTGTGAAAGAATAATATCACTCGACGATCTTTTCAATTTTAGGGAGTTTGAAAAGAGCTTAAATATGGACTCCGTGGGGGTTCCTTCTTTGTAAGTTTAGTCCCTCAGGCTCGAAAAAGGGATAAAATTATACCTGAGAGTACTCTTCTATAGAACTGAAGTTCCATAGAGTATACCTTTGTTCGTATAGTTGACCGTCTGGACCGAAAAAGGGGTAAACTACCATCAGACATACGTGACTTCAAATTTTAGTTTAACGAGCATGAAAGGCCACAAGATCGCTCGGTAATATTTTCATGTTTATAGGGTCTAAAAAGGGCTTAAAAGAAGACCCGTTATTTTTTGGGAGTCCTAAGGGTGAGGTCAAGAGCGAAGAAGAATCATGCAAATGAGGCTCAAACTCGTATTCAGGAAAAACTACAAGGACTCTCAAGCCTTGTTATAACCCTAATTTGCACCATACATGCTTTCCTGGAATCAAGCCATCTTAAATCCCTTCTTTGCCAAAAGCATTGCTGAACAACTCTTTAAAAACCTCTTTTATAAGGGCCCACGTGCCCTACTCCATTACTGCATGCGTGTACATGCTAGTTGACCTAAAACAGCCCGCGTGGACCGTCAAAAGCACGAAAAAAGGAAAGTTGTCAACGGAACACACAGCTTTGGGTGAGTTAACTTAAACTCCCGGCCATGCATGGTCGAGGGTTCGTCCAAATACCTAGCTTATTCTAGCCTATAAAAGAAGGGCTAGGGGTCCCATTTGGAGGTGGAAAAATAGAGTAAAGAAACTCTACCAAATTGCATATTCCCATTGTCCCAACCCTTTAGCCATCCTTGTGAAAGAAGAGATACAAAGCAAAGAAGTTGGAGAACATGTGAAGAGGAGCCCAGGATTAGGATTCGTGGAGTAGTGGCCGGTCTCGACATTGTAAGTTGATTCATTAAAGTTAATAATAAAGAGATGCTTTTCCCATCCCACTATACGAGTTCTTCATAGTTCAGTAAATATATGTTTGAATCTCTAACCCATTAGTCTATAGGTAAAATGCATGTGTAGTTTGTTTCCTTTTTTGTATGCAGGTCAATATTGAGAGGATAGTTGCCAACAAGTGGTCAAGCGTGAAAGGGGATCGACATCGAACATTCGTAACAAGGTATGTTGGTCTAACCATGTATTTGCTGAAAATGAATGGGGTTTAAGTCTGGGGACGAAGGTATAAAGTAGATTTCTTTTGGTCATATCTGAATGCATAAGATAACCCTATTTTCTATTTCGTAAGGGAATTTCCCTCACAACAGAATTGGCGACCATACTGGGGAAGTCTCTAGGGTTCCTGTGAATTTTATCTATTTTTTGGGTAGTTTTAAAAGACTAGTTTTCTTGCTGAAGTTTCTGCAAAGTCTGAGCTAGCAGAGAGTCTGGTTTTCCATACTAGCTGTCTCTGTTATTTGCTTGATTGTATTTTTTCTAGACCCATAGAGGTACACGCGGACTGCATAAGTTCTGCACGCATGTACCCATGCCCTACTCTCTTATAGCCTACGTGTGAACATTAGTTGAAGAAGTAGCAGTAGCATGTAGATTCAAGAAAATTTTGGAGGCAGTCATCCTCTTCACTGTCAGAATCAGTGATTCTAAGGGGTTTTCTGAAATTCTTTCTAAGTCTTGGTTGTTTGTAGTCTTATCTCAGATTGGTTTGTTTTACGAATTTTTTCCTTACATTGTTTTCCTTGTTTCTGTTAAAGAGAGTGTCTAAGCCTTCAGGAGATCCTGGTTATCAATATCAGTGGTCTCTACCTAGTTTGGATTGTCTATTTTTTATTTTTTTTTAGAGTTTTAGAGATACACGCGGCCTGTAGAAGGTCAGCCTACGTGTACATGCCCCTTGGATCTATACAGCTCGCGTTCACATGCTTTCTGTTGGATTATCAATAGCGTTCTTGTGCATGATAGTTTTTGTTGAGGGTAAGGCAGTCATCCTTTCCCTTGATGAGAGTTATACCTCTCGAGTTTTTGAATCTCTGTCTTAGCAGTCAGTAGCTTAGGATTACTCTTAGCCTTATCTTGCTTTTTCTCATTTGAAAGTTGTCATAAAAAATAATCTTTTAGGGTTTTTAGACAAGTGTGAGAGTCATTTTTTAAGTTGCTAGTGTTTGATTTCTTGAAGTGATTCTTTGCGATCTATGATTAGGCCAGAATTGTTTTTCTTGGTTTTTACTTGTTGGTATTTTTCCTTTTTTCTTTATCGACATTTAAATAAATAAAAAATTCTCTTTCATTTTCTTGCTTGGTTGAAGAGTGTGATTCTGCATTATTAACCAGGGAAAAGTTTTTATTTCATAAGTTCTTTGTAGTTTACTTATATCATAAGTAGCTCATAGTCGATTGAAATTCCTTTTGAGTTTGCTGTCCAAAATCTTAGAATATTAAAAAAAAAAAAAAAAAATTGAAAAGTTGTTGAAATTTTGCATTAAGTAGAAGTTTTTGTTTCCAGCTTTTTATTCATTTTTTCTTTCGTCTTTTACACATCATCAGTTTCACTTTCATACCCCTTGACATAAGACAATGCATAAAATTAATGCTAAATCTAAAATTTATTAGACTTTTATGTTTGTAGGGTTAACCAACTAGTTCAGGATTAGGGCCTTGGATTAGGTTGGAGAGGAAACTCTTCAAGGCCATNCATCGGACATACGTGACTTCAAATTTTAGTTTAACGAGCATGAAAGGCCACAAGATCGCTCGGTAATCTTTTCATGTTTATAGGGTCTAAAAAGGGATTAAAAGAAGACCCGTTATTTTTTGGGAGTCCTAAGGGTGAGGTCAAGAGCGAAGAATAATCATGCAAATGAGGCTCAAACTCGTATTCAGGAAAAACTACAAGGACTCTCGAGCCTTGTTATAACCCTAATTTGCACCATACATGCTTTCCTGGAATCAATCCATCTCAAATCCCTTCTTTGCAAAAAGCACTGCTGAGCAACTCTTTAAAAACCTCTTTTATAAGGGCCCACATGCCCTACTCCATTACTGCATGCGTGTACATGCTAGTTGACCTAAAACAGCCCGCGTGGACCGTCAAAAAGCACGAAAAAAGGAAAGTTGTCAATGGAACACACAGCTTTGGGTGAGTTAACTTAAAATCTTGGCCATGCATGGTCGAGGGTTCATCCAAATACCTAGCTTATTCTAGCCTATAAAAGAAGGGCTAGGGGTCCCATTTGGAGGTGGAAAAATAGAGTAAAGAAACTCTACCCAATTGCATATTCCCATTGTCCCAACCCTTTAGCCATCCTTGTGCAAGAAGAGATACAAAGCAAAGAAGTTGGAGAACATGTGAAGAGGAGCCTAGGATTAGGATTCGTGGAGTAGTGGCCGGTCTCGACATTGTAAGTTGATTCATTAAAGTTAATAATAAAGAGATGCTTTTCCCGTCCCACTATACGGGTTCTTCATAGTTCAGTAAATATATGTTTGAATCTCTAACCCATTAGTCTATAGGTAAAATGCATGTGTAGTTTGTTTCCTTTTTTGTATGCAGGTCAATCTTGAGAGGATAGTTGCCAACAAGTGGTCAAGCGTGAAAGGGGATCGACATCGAACATTCGTAACAAGGTATGTTGGTCTAACCATGTATTTGCTGAAAATGAATGGGGTTTAAGTCTGGGGACGAAGGTATAAAGTAGATTTCTTTTGGTCATATCTGAATGCATAAGATAACCCTATTTTCTATTTCGTAAGGGAATTTCCCTCACAACAGAATTGGCGACCATACTGGGGAAGTCTCTAGGGTTCCTGTGAATTTTATCTATTTTTTGGGTAGTTTTAAAAGACTAGTTTTCTTGCTGAAGTTTCTGCAAAGTCTGAGCTAGCAGAGAGTCTGGTTTTCCATACTAGCTGTCTCTGTTATTTGCTTGATTGTATTTTTTCTAGACCCATAGAGGTACACGCGGACTGCATAAGTTCTGCACGCATGTACCCATGCCCTACTCTCTTATAGCCTACGTGTGAACATTAGTTGAAGAAGTAGCAGTAGCATGTAGATTCAAGAAAATTTTGGAGGCAGTCATCCTCTTCACTGTCAGAATCAGTGATTCTAAGGGGTTTTCTGAAATTCTTTCTAAGTCTTGGTTGTTTGTAGTCTTATCTCAGATTGGTTTGTTTTACGAATTTTTTCCTTACATTGTTTTCCTTGTTTCTGTTAAAGAGAGTGTCTAAGCCTTCAGGAGATCCTGGTTATCAATATCAGTGGTCTCTACCTAGTTTGGATTGTCTATTTTTTATTTTTTTTTAGAGTTTTAGAGATACACGCGGCCTGTAGAAGGTCAGCCTACGTGTACATGCCCCTTGGATCTATACAGCTCGCGTTCACATGCTTTCTGTTGGATTATCAATAGCGTTCTTGTGCATGATAGTTTTTGTTGAGGGTAAGGCAGTCATCCTTTCCCTTGATGAGAGTTATACCTCTCGAGTTTTTGAATCTCTGTCTTAGCAGTCAGTAGCTTAGGATTACTCTTAGCCTTATCTTGCTTTTTCTCATTTGAAAGTTGTCATAAAAAATAATCTTTTAGGGTTTTTAGACAAGTGTGAGAGTCATTTTTTAAGTTGCTAGTGTTTGATTTCTTGAAGTGATTCTTTGCGATCTATGATTAGGCCAGAATTGTTTTTCTTGGTTTTTACTTGTTGGTATTTTTCCTTTTTTCTTTATCGACATTTAAATAAATAAAAAATTCTCTTTCATTTTCTTGCTTGGTTGAAGAGTGTGATTCTGCATTATTAACCAGGGAAAAGTTTTTATTTCATAAGTTCTTTGTAGTTTACTTATATCATAAGTAGCTCATAGTCGATTGAAATTCCTTTTGAGTTTGCTGTCCAAAATCTTAGAATATTAAAAAAAAAAAAAAAAAATTGAAAAGTTGTTGAAATTTTGCATTAAGTAGAAGTTTTTGTTTCCAGCTTTTTATTCATTTTTTCTTTCGTCTTTTACACATCATCAGTTTCACTTTCATACCCCTTGACATAAGACAATGCATAAAATTAATGCTAAATCTAAAATTTATTAGACTTTTATGTTTGTAGGGTTAACCAACTAGTTCAGGATTAGGGCCTTGGATTAGGTTGGAGAGGAAACTCTTCAAGGCCATTAAAATCAAACATTGGAGTYTGAGTTAGGGAGTGTCTAAGTCTAGTATCATGAAATTTATACGAGACCCCCCTCTAACACAGGGGATAAACACGAGGTCGCGTGCGGAAATGTAGCGGAGATAACCCCTCCAAAGCTGGACCAATCATAGTGGAGAACACATATAGAGGGCTTGTTTTGGGATTCCATCGATTTCATTTGCCATAGGGCTTCGTGGGTATTGAATCCGTTCGAGGTCCTCAGTTGTCTTCTAGACCACTTACTTTAGATACCCTTGACAGGTTTCAGGCTCGATACCCTACTCATTGTGGTCTACCCTACTTTCGACTGTACCTGCCTGGTGACTGTTCGGGCGCTGGCAACCTAGTTGCCTATCTTTTATAGGGACATACACAGGTGACTACAAGGGTATACCATAGTACCTAGGACATACATCGGGCCATGATTTGTAGAGTATACCCAGAGGGTTCTTCCATTTTCGAGTTGCACTTGCATTGGTAAGTTTCTCTAGTGTTGGTTGTTGTAACTGTTCTTCCAATTAATTTAGTGTTTCCATGTCTTATCTTCTAGGGAATTTTTTTAGTGTGTGTTACTTTTGAACATTTAGACTACCCTAGAGTGTATTTGATCTTCTCACACAGTGGAGGATCACGAAATCCACCAGTCACGAAGGCTTCTTGGCCTGCCGCCGGTTACACTAGAGCCACCCCTGCCACCACTAAGGCGAAGGCTACACCACCAAGGGTATTTTGAAGTGATCGGGTCACAAGAAATTGTGCCCGACCAACATCTAGAGGAATCAACCATCTTAGACCTTGGAGCACAAGATTTTGGTCTGGTTGAAACTTCTACCACTGATCTTTCAACACCCACCATCGTATCCATTTATCCTTATGAGTGCCAGATAGTGTTTCACACATCAATGGAAACAAATGTTGTTACTCCTTCTGGGAATTCTTCAATTGCCACTATGGTTGTCACCACAGGAGAGTTTTCACCTCCTAACCCACCGTCACCGGTCTGAGCCACCATGGTCTCGATCGTCTCTACATCACACAGTGGTCCAATCCCATCTTTGGCGATGGCCACAACCCCTTTCACACCAAGTGTGATAGGCCCTCCGTTCTCATACGGGATGCCTAGTTTGGGTACAAGTCCTGTACTTTCCTACTCCACTTTATAGACTTCAGGTCTGGGGGCAGGGATCTCTAGCGCTCCTCTGCAAAGTCACATGGGGGGAACTCTTGCTCCTTTTAATGCTTTCCCTTATGGAGGAGGTCATATACCTCCTTCATCCCCTTCACTTAGTGGCTCGCATCAACAATCCGCCAGGCAACCTACACACCATAGTTTATTTGGACCAGGGATTCAAGGAACACCTTCCCATAATATGTCGGTAGGTTTGACACCATTTTCTTTGATCGAAACATTTGGTAACAATTCCTTCTCTTCAGTCACCTTCCCGATTGGGGGCAATCCTAGTTTTGGACAACCTATTCCTATGCAGGGTACTATTCCTACACAGGGGACAAACCTAGGAACTTCTTCTGCATCGGGGCCTTGGAATTCTTAGCAGGGATTCATTCCCTCATCTGGAATGCCGATCTGGGGTAATTCTTTCCACAATCAATGGAACCCCAGACAAACTACTATGCCTATCCCCACGGGACCGACATGGGGCAACCCTTTCCAAATTCCTTCGAATTTAATGCATGCCCAACCATATATGTCCTATTTGGGAAATAATATATGTCCTATTTGGGAAATCAGTCGATGATTTCTCCACATACGCAAAATACATATGCTGGCCAGGGCCATGGTTTCTACCAGAATCTAAGCCAGCAGCCAAACTTTTCCTGGCAACTTGGTGCTAGTCAAACTCCAGGCCCCTTTTTCCCAGGTTATCACCAACAACACAAACTACCCTTCCTGGTGACTTTGCACTTTCCATATTTGACAAAGTTTTTGAATGACCCTATTTGTCACAATATACGTTGGCCTCCTATGCCGATGAAGTTTCCTTTGGACATTCCAAAGTTCGAAGCCAAGCCTAACGAAGATCCGGGAGATCATGTGACTACCTTCCATATTTGGTGCTCATCTAACTCGTTGAAAGATGACTCCGTACAGTTGTGATTGTTTCAACGTACTCTCATTGGGAGTGCTGCGAAATGGTACATTGAGCTCAATCGCTCAAGATACTCTTCCTTCGAAAAACTGGTGATGGCTTTCCTAAACAATTTCCAGTTACCTGTGAGATACGACGTTGGCATAGATCTACTCACCAATTTCTTATAGACAACAATGGACCATATCTTTGATCACATCCGAGAATGGAGACACCGAAAGAGTTTAATTAATGTTCTAGTCCCACCAACATTCCTGCTTGAGTGGTTCCTTAAGTCTTTGGTCCCGTAGTTATCCAAAGACGTCACAACGTCGGGAGTATTCTTCGAAGAAGACGCCATCATGAGAGCTCAACAATTTAAGCTCATCTATTCTTAGTCTGGTTTATTATACAACATATTTCCAGATGCGCCACGCTCAATACTTGATAAAACTAGACAGAGAGTTGGACCACATGCCGATGGTATTGTTGGTTCAGCACAAAGAAAGCCCGCTGAGAAATTGATGAAGCAGTTGCAGCAGTTATCTATACAACACACAATGACCATCCAAACTACTACTTTGGCTACTCCCCCTACCAAAACATCGAAGGTACACATAGTGCAATCGACTAACCTAAAGTCCACCCAATATCTTGAAGGAAAGAAAAAACAATGAAAGAAGGGTAAGGGGGATAAAAAAACTACCGATAATGCTGGCAGGGACAGTACTGAGAAATGGAAGGTGAGGTATCCATGCAACTTATGTGCAGAAGACCACCCGACCCATCTATGTCCTCAACTTGGAAAATCCCAAAAGCTTGTGACGTAGCAACAACCTGCTATGTTGACCAATTCATTTCAACATGGGAAAAATCTAACCCAATCTCTGCAAGCATGGAAGGGGGCAGCCATGAACCCTCTCCGCCTGTGAATAACCCCGCATCTGTGAACGTATATATGGTGAGGGGTGATTCTTTTATATCGACTAGAGCACATGACTATAGTAAACCAGGCATTTCTGAGAAGGGTAAAGAATCCGAACTCCCATCTCTTCCTCTTCAGATTGAGAATACATTGGGTGAAACAATTACATGCATTCCCAAAGGCACATTCAAAAAAGCTTCTCATAACCCAAACGCAAGGGCCGCCCAGAACTACTCTGTGGTGGAAGATTTATCACAAACCCCTTGTGCGATGTCCGCTTTGGAGGTCCTCCAAAGCTGCCTTTCCCAGAGGAAAGCCTTGTTAACCACTTTAGGATCTACCGAGACTTGTAATTTGAGTACAATCATGCTGGATACAACCGACTTAAAACCTTGTCTGCCTTACCACGTAGTGTTTCAGATAGTAGTGGCTTATCCCACAAAAAATTTTACTCGAAATATCTTCTGCATGGTGGTTGATGAGGGCACCTCGACATGCGTTATGTCGTTGGCATGTTGGAAGAATGTTGGATAACCCATTTTTTCTCCGTCACCTACTCTCCTCATCGCTTTCGACGGTCATTCATTTCGACCACATTGTATTTTTCCTTCTTTC
This sequence comes from Picea glauca, assembly GCA_000966675.3. Taxonomy (NCBI): domain Eukaryota; kingdom Viridiplantae; phylum Streptophyta; class Pinopsida; order Pinales; family Pinaceae; genus Picea; species Picea glauca. Next base: position 68,294 of record JZKD02S1140056.1, on the reverse strand, counting down.
CCCATGCAATTAGGAGGGAAGACCGTGTGTGTTTAAGTAGAGGTAGTCAATGCTCCCCTTGACTATAACCTCTTGTTAGGAAGGAGTTGGACTTATGCCATGCAAGCTGTGGTTGCTACAGTTTTTCGGGTCTTGTTGTTTCCACACGAGGGTCGAATAATGACCATCGATCAATTGTTCTTCTCCAGACCTGACCCTGCATTGGGGGAATCCACGGTCCTAATGATTGATAATACTCAACTAGGTGTCGTCAACATGGGGGTTGGTTTGTGCCCATATTTGATGGGTACCTTTGATTACCCGCCCCCTCAAGGCGATATCAAGTTTATATCGAATCACCATAAGGTTGAGATTTTTCAAGTTTCGTCATTCCACACAACTTACTTCGACGATCCATGGATACTTCCTTCCCCATCGACCACGATGGATGGGACAAGGCACTCAGGCATGCCCATGCCCTTGTCCACAGCTGAAGTAGCGTACTCTTTAGTCCAACAAACTTAAACCCACACTGATCCATCTCCTGAACAAGAGTTTGATCCACTTCTAGATACTATTTGGGCTCAGGTTTCTCTCGCTCACACTGATTCATTAGAGTTAGTATTGCTCTCTAATGAAGCAATAATTGAAGCAATGACTAGTCCGGATAAACCCTGGGAAGATCTTCATCACAAATCATACTTCCTCCCAGAGTAAAGCTGAATTGAAGCGGAAGAATTCACCATGACTATGACGGGAGATCGGTCCTGTCCTATTAATCCCCTGGCTACACATGAGATTTATGCTAAGGGTAATATGGAAACTATCGATGAAACCTTACCGATCAATATCTCCTGAAACCCTAGCATCGTGGAGAATGTCTTCATCGGAGCTGACTGCTCCCCCAAAGAGATTCAAATCTACATAGATCTTTTGAAAGAATTATGTGACGTTTTTGCCTGGTCTTATGAGGAAATTCCAGGCATCGATCCAAAAATAGTTGAACATGAAATCACAACATATTCATATGCCAAGTCTATCTGGTAGAAACTTTGTCCAGTTAACCCCAAGAAAGCAACAACCATTAAGGTTGAGGTTTAGAAATTGCTAAAAGTCGGTTTTATCTATCCTATCCATTTGACCCAATGGGTGCCAAACCCCATGTCGGTCCATAAAAAACAAGGCACAATTCGTGTATGTATAGACTTCCGTGATTTGAACAAGGCCTGTCCCAAAGATAATTTTCCCACACCTTTCATAGACCAGATCATTGATGAATGTGCGGGTTGCGAAGCCTTTTTTTTCATGGATGGATTTTCGGGATATAATCAAATAAAAATCAAACCCAAAGACCAACACAAAATGACATTCATCTATCCATGGGGTACATTCGCGTATCGTAAAATGCCTTTCGATCTCAAAAATGTTGGAGCCACCTTTCAGCGGGCCATGTCCTTTTCTTTCCATGACCTCAAGAATATAATCGAGGCCTATTTAGATGATTTAGCATCTCGATCTCGCAAGAGAACGGATCATCCCACACACCTCCGACTTATCTTCGAATGTTTTCGCTACTTTTGGATTCACTTGAATCCAAACAATTGCAGCTCTTGTGTAATGTTAGGATGATTGTTAGGTTTCATAGTGTCAACAATAGGGATCATGGTTGATCCTCTCAAGGTTGAGGCAATAATTCAGTTTCCCCCCCCATGCACAATCCTTCAACTTCAGAGTCTACAGGGCAAGGCGAATTTCCTAAGACGCTTTATCGCTAAGTACGCCAAGATCACCAAGGGATTTATGCGCTTAATTAAAAAAGGCATTCACTTTTGTTGGGACGATGCCGCTCAACACTTTTTCACGCATTGAAACATG
>JZKD02S1140056.1:20571-40824 GCA_000966675.3 Picea glauca | reverse complement strand
GAGATCATGTGACTACCTTCCATCTTTAGTGCTCATCTAACTCGTTGAAATATGACTCCGTACAGTTGTGATTGTTTCAACATACTCTCATTAGGAGTGCCACGAAATGGTACATTAAGCTCGATCACTCAAGATACTCTTCCTTCAGTGAACTGGCGATGGATTTCCTAAACCATTTCCAATTACCTGTGAGATACGACGCTGGCATAGACCTGCTCACCATCTTTGAACAAACAACAGCGGACCATATCTCTGATCACATCCGAGAATGGAGATGCTAGAAGAGTTTAATTAAGGTGCCAGTCCCACCAGCATTCCTTCTTAAGTGGTTCCTTAAGTCCTTGGTCCCACAGTTATCCAAAGACATCGTGACGTTGGGAGTATTCTTCGAAGAAGACGCCTTCATGAGAGCTCAACAATTTGAGCTCATCTATTCTCAGTCTGGTTTATTATACAATATCTTGCCAGATGTGCCACACTCAATACTTGATAAAACTAGACAGAGAGTTGAACCACATGATGATGGTATTGTTGGTTCAGCACAAACAAATCCCACTGGGCAATTGACGAAGCAGTTGCATCAGTTATCTGTACAACACACAGGGACCAACCAAACTACTACTTTGGCTGCTCCCCCTACCAAAATGTCGGAGGTACACATAGTGCAATCGACTAACCCAAAGGCCACCTAGCAGGTTGAAGGAAAGAAAAATCAATGAAAGAAGGGTAAGGGGGATAAAAAACCTACCGATAATGCTGGCGGTGACAACACTGAGAAATGGAAGGCAAGGCATCCATGCAACTTGTGCATGGAAGACCACCCGACCCATCTATGTCCTCGGCTTGCAGAAGCCCAAAAGTTTGTGACGCAACAACAACCTGTTGTGTTGACCAATCCATTTCAACATGGTAAAAATCTAACTCAAGCCTCTGGAAGCACGGAAGGGGGCAGCCAAGAACCCTCTCCACCTGCAAATAACCCTGCATCTGTGAACATATATATGGTGAGAGGTGATTCTTTTATATCGACTAGAGCACATGACTATAGTAAACCAAGCACTTATGAGAAGGGTAAAGAAGTCGAACTACCATCTCTTCCTCTACATATTGAGAATATGTTGGGTGAAACAATGACACGCATTCCCAAAGGCACATTCAAAAAATCTTCTCATAACCCAAACGCAAGGGCCACCCAGAACTACTCTGTGGTGGAAAATTTATCACAAACCCCTTGTGAGATGTCCACTTTGGAGGTCCTCCAAAGCTGCCCTTCCCAGAGGAAATCCTTGTTAACTTCTTTAGGATCTACCGAGACTTGTAATCTGGGTACAATCATGCTGGATACAACCAACGTTAAACCTCATCTGCCTTACCATGTAGCATTTCAGATAGTAGTGACTTATCCCACAAAAACTTTTACTCAGAATATCTTTCACACGGTGGTTGATGAGGGAGCCTCGACATGTGTTATGTCATTAGAATGTTGGAAGGTCGTTGGCCAACCCATTTTGTCTCCGTCACCTACTCTCCTCACCGCTTTCGATGGTCGTTCATTCTGACCACATGGTATCATTCCTTCTTTCCCCATGCAGTTAGGAGGGAAGACCGTGTGTGTCGAAGTAGAGGTAGTTGATGCTCCCCTCGACTATAACCTCTTGTTAGGAAGGATTTGGATTTATTCCATGCAAGCCGTGGTTTCTATAGTTTTCCAGGTCTTGTTAACTCCACACGAGGGTCGGATAGTGACCATCGATCAATTGTCCTTCTACAGACCTGACCCTGGATTGGGGGCATCCACGGTCCTGATGATTGATAATCCTCAACCAGGTGTCGTCAATGTGGGGTTTGGTTTGTGCCCATATTTGATGGGTACCTTCGATTACCCACCCCCTCAAGGCGATATCAAGTTTATATCCAATCACCATAAGGTTGAGATTTTTCAAGTTTCGTCATTTCGAAGGACTTACTTCAACGATCTGTGGATACTTCCTTCCCCATCGGCCATGATGGATTTGACAGGGCACCTGGGCATGTCCATGCCCTTGTCTGCAGCTGAAGTAGCGTACTCTTTAGTCCAGCAAACTTCATCCCACACTGATCCAGCTACTGCACAAGAGTTCGATCCACTTCTAGAGCCTATTTGGGCTCAGGGTTCTCTCGCTCACACTGATTCATTAGACTTAGTCTTTCCCTCTAATGAAGAAATAATTGAAGCAATGACTAGTCCGGATAAACCCTGGGAATATATTCATCACAGATCATACTTCCTCCCAGAGTTAAGCCTAATTGAAATGGTAGAATTCATTGTGACTATGATGGGAGATCGGTCTTGTCCTATTAATCCCTTAGCTACACATGAGGTTTATGATGAGGGTTTATCCCAAAAACCTGGCATAGTGGAGAATCTCTTCGTCGAAGCTGAATGCTCCCCCGAAGAGATTCAAATCTACACAGATCTTTTTAAATAATTTCGCTACGTTTTTGCCTGGTCTTACGAGGAAATGCCAGGCATCGATCCAAAAATAGTTGAACATGAAATCACAACATATCCATATGCCAAGCCTGTCTGGTAGAAACTTCATCCAGTTAACCCCAAGAAAGAAGCATCCATTAAGGTTGAGGTTGAGAAATTGTTAAAAGCTGGTTTTATCTATCCTATCCATTTGACCCAATGGGTGTCAAACCCCGTGCCAATCAATAAAAAACAAGGCACAATTTGTGTATGTACAAAATTCCATGATTTGAACAAGGCCTGTCCCAAAGATAATTTTTCCACACCTTTCATCGACCAGATCATTGATGAATGTGTGGGTTGCGAAGCCTTTTCTTTCATGGATGGTTTTCAGGATACAATCAAATACAAATCAAACCCGAAGACCAACACAAAATGACATTCATCTGTCCATGGGCTACATTCACATATTGTAATATGCCTTTCAGTCTCAAAAATGATGGTGCCACCTTTCACCTGAGCCGAGGCCTCGTAGGACCAGAACTCAATTATTCTCATACCAAAAAACTTGCATTGGAAGCAGCCCATGCTGTTCAATGGTTCCGTCATTATGTTCTATTTCGCAAGACCACCGTCATTGCTGTCATGAATCCATTTCAGTACATGTTGACACAATGGGTAATAGGAGGAAAAATCAGTATATGGATAGTCATCCTCCAAGAGTTTGACTTGGATTTCATTTCAACGAAGTCCAAAAAGTCACTGGTCTTCGCAAAACTTATTTCAGAACTTCCAATTGAGTCAGATGATCTTGTGCCCGAAGAGTCACCTATTAGAGGAGATATGTTTTTGATCACCTCTTCATATCCATGGTATGGAGATATACTTATCTATATCTAGACTTTGAAGTGCCCCACTACTGCTTCTCGTGATGAGAGTCGACGCATACGCCATCAGGCTAAGAATTATCTCATACTCGATGATACATTGTATCGAAGAGGTGTAGACTACATCCTACATTGATGTCTCACTCATGAAGAAGTGGTTATCATGCTTAACGATTGCCATACCAGAGCTTGTGGCAGTCATTTGTCTGGGTTGGCGACAACCCAAAATATTCTACGAGCAGGTTACTTCTGGACGACACTTATCAAGGATTGTATCGAATCAGTCAAGAAGTGCCATCCGTGCCAAATCTTCTCTCGAAAGATGAGGGCACATCCCACTCACATGTTTCTTGTCATCACAGTTGGTCCCTTCACCAAGTGGGGGATTTATTACACTACATGAAACCCTCCTTTAGCAAGGGGGCACCGCTATATCATCATAGCTATAGACTACTTCACAAAGTGGGTTGAAGCTATGCCAACGTTTAAAGATGATGGAGAGACTGCAACTCTCTTTTTATTCAATCAGATAATAGAAAGGTTCGGCATCCCAAGAGAGATTGTCACTGACCATGGTAGTCACTTTCAGAACCAGATGATGACCGAGTTAACATCAAAAATTGGGTTATGGTAGGAACATTCATCACCATACTACCCCCAAGCAAATGGGCAAGTGGAAGATGTAAACAAAACTCTTAATACCATTCTATAGCGAACTATCAACTCAACCAAGTCAAATTGGCATTTGATGTTATACTCGACATTATGGGATTACCGAGCATCTGTTAAGAATGCAACCGGTTTCTCACCTTTTCAACTCATTTACGGGCTGGAGGCAGTCTCACCCATCGAATGTCAGATCCCGTCTCTAAAATTGGCAGTACAATTGCTGCCATACACTTCTCCACTTGAAGAACGGTTAGTATACCTTGAAAAACTCAATGAGAAGTGTTCTGATGTGGCCCTGGCCAATGAGGCTCACAAACATAAGGTCAAGTTTCAGTATGATAGGTCTGTTCGTCCTCGAATTTTCTCTGAAGGCGACCTTGTCCTGGTCTATGACCAAGATAAGGACCCCCTGGGGGTAGGAAATTTCAAACCCATGTGGTTTAGACCTTTCATCATAAAAGAGGTTTTAAAAAAGGGCACTTATCATCTGGTTGATTTTGAAGGGAATGCTTTGGCGAAGCCTAGAAATGGGCTTTGCCTCAAGAAAGATTACTCATAGGCAGGTCATTGTGGGTAACTTTTGTAACATATGTATAGTCTTTGTACTATTACTTTTTAGTTTCTTTTAGTGTTATGGATGTGTCATTGATGTTATCTTTCATCACTATGGTAGATGTCAAGTGATTCCAAGGTGTTTGTTGGGTATGCAGACAATGATATTTGGCACACTCAGGGGCTTTCCTCCGCAACTTGGGTAATCTTTACACCTCAAGGCCAGTTATTATCTTCTGGAGGTATATGCTTAGGTGACACCACAAATAATGTCGCCAAGTATAGTGCAGTTATTGAGTTGCTTCGTGACACTTTTTCATTGGGTATCTCTCATCTCTGGGTCTATCTCGACATTGAACTAGTTTTGTCTCAGTTAAACAGAGTATACTGAGTTCATGATCCAACTTTACACCGACGATTCCTTAGGGTACGTCTCTTAGAATGAAACTTTGATTATATTACATATTTTCACGTTCCTAGGAGATTAAATCCAGTTACAGATACTCTAGCTAATCAAATTTTAGATTGGCATCTTGCACATATATGAAATAAGATTCACATAAATATGTAAATACATTTTTTACACATGATCCATAAGACACAAAAGACAAAAAAACATATATAATATCATAAAGTAACCAGAGTACACCGATGGATGCAAGCGCCTCAAAAATAGGACCAATAATGAGTCACAGGGCTTATGCCCTCAAAAAACATATACAAGTAGTGCTCNACGTTTTTGCCTGGTCTTACGAGGAAATGCCAGGCATCGATCCAAAAATAGTTGAACATGAAATCACAACATATCCATATGCCAAGCCTGTCTGGTAGAAACTTCATCCAGTTAACCCCAAGAAAGAAGCATCCATTAAGGTTGAGGTTGAGAAATTGTTAAAAGCTGGTTTTATCTATCCTATCCATTTGACCCAATGGGTGTCAAACCCCGTGCCAATCAATAAAAAACAAGGCACAATTTGTGTATGTACAAAATTCCATGATTTGAACAAGGCCTGTCCCAAAGATAATTTTTCCACACCTTTCATCGACCAGATCATTGATGAATGTGTGGGTTGCGAAGCCTTTTCTTTCATGGATGGTTTTCAGGATACAATCAAATACAAATCAAACCCGAAGACCAACACAAAATGACATTCATCTGTCCATGGGCTACATTCACATATTGTAATATGCCTTTCAGTCTCAAAAATGATGGTGCCACCTTTCACCTGAGCCGAGGCCTCGTAGGACCAGAACTCAATTATTCTCATACCAAAAAACTTGCATTGGAAGCAGCCCATGCTGTTCAATGGTTCCGTCATTATGTTCTATTTCGCAAGACCACCGTCATTGCTGTCATGAATCCATTTCAGTACATGTTGACACAATGGGTAATAGGAGGAAAAATCAGTATATGGATAGTCATCCTCCAAGAGTTTGACTTGGATTTCATTTCAACGAAGTCCAAAAAGTCACTGGTCTTCGCAAAACTTATTTCAGAACTTCCAATTGAGTCAGATGATCTTGTGCCCGAAGAGTCACCTATTAGAGGAGATATGTTTTTGATCACCTCTTCATATCCATGGTATGGAGATATACTTATCTATATCTAGACTTTGAAGTGCCCCACTACTGCTTCTCGTGATGAGAGTCGACGCATACGCCATCAGGCTAAGAATTATCTCATACTCGATGATACATTGTATCGAAGAGGTGTAGACTACATCCTACATTGATGTCTCACTCATGAAGAAGTGGTTATCATGCTTAACGATTGCCATACCAGAGCTTGTGGCAGTCATTTGTCTGGGTTGGCGACAACCCAAAATATTCTACGAGCAGGTTACTTCTGGACGACACTTATCAAGGATTGTATCGAATCAGTCAAGAAGTGCCATCCGTGCCAAATCTTCTCTCGAAAGATGAGGGCACATCCCACTCACATGTTTCTTGTCATCACAGTTGGTCCCTTCACCAAGTGGGGGATTTATTACACTACATGAAACCCTCCTTTAGCAAGGGGGCACCGCTATATCATCATAGCTATAGACTACTTCACAAAGTGGGTTGAAGCTATGCCAATGTTTAAAGATGATGGAGAGACTGCAACTCTCTTTTTATTCAATCAGATAATAGCAAGGTTCGACATCCCAAGAGAGATTGTCACTAACCATGGTAGTCACTTTCAAAACCAGATGATGACCGAGTTAACATCAAAGATTGGGTTATGGTAGGAACATTCGTCACCATACTACCCCCAAGCAAATGGGCAAGTGGAAGATGTAAACAAAACTCTTAATACCATTCTATAGCGAACTATCAACTCAGCCAAGTCAAATTGCCATTTGATGTTATACTCGGCATTATGGGATTACCGAGAATCTGTTAAGAATGCAACCGGTTTCTCACCTTTTCAACTCATTTACGGGTTGGAGGCAGTCTCGCCCATCGAATGTCAGATCCCGTCTCTAAAATTGGCAGTACAATTACTGCCATACACTTCTCCACTTGAAGAACGGTTAGTATACCTTGAACAACTCAATGAGAAGTGTTCTGATGTGGCCCTGGCCAATGAGGCTCACAAACATAAGGTCAAGTTTCAGTATGATAGGTCTGTTCGTCCTCGAATTTTCTCTGAAGGCGACCTTGTCCTGGTCTATGACCAAGATAAGGACCCCCTGGGGGTAGGAAATTTCAAACCCATGTGGTTTAGACCTTTCATCATAAAAGAGGTTTTAAAAAAGGGCACTTATCATCTGGTTGATTTTGAAGGGAATGCTTTGGCGAAGCCTAGAAATGGGCTTTGCCTCAAGAAAGATTACTCATAGGCAGGTCATTGTGGGTAACTTTTGTAACATATGTATAGTCTTTGTACTATTACTTTTTAGTTTCTTTTAGTGTTATGGATGTGTCATTGATGTTATCTTTCATCACTATGGTAGATGTCAAGTGATTCCAAGGTGTTTGTTGGGTATGCAGACAATGATATTTGGCACACTCAGGGGCTTTCCTCCGCAACTTGGGTAATCTTTACACCTCAAGGCCAGTTATTATCTTCTGGAGGTATATGCTTAGGTGACACCACAAATAATGTCGCCAAGTATAGTGCAGTTATTGAGTTGCTTCGTGACACTTTTTCATTGGGTATCTCTCATCTCTGGGTCTATCTCGACATTGAACTAGTTTTGTCTCAGTTAAACAGAGTATACTGAGTTCATGATCCAACTTTACACCGACGATTCCTTAGGGTACGTCTCTTAGAATGAAACTTTGATTATATTACATATTTTCACGTTCCTAGGAGATTAAATCCAGTTACAGATACTCTAGCTAATCAAATTTTAGATTGGCATCTTGCACATATATGAAATAAGATTCACATAAATATGTAAATACATTTTTTACACATGATCCATAAGACACAAAAGACAAAAAAACATATATAATATCATAAAGTAACCAGAGTACACCGATGGATGCAAGCGCCTCAAAAATAGGACCAATAATGAGTCACAGGGCTTATGCCCTCAAAAAACATATACAAGTAGTGCTCATGGCATGTCAAAATGTCTAGCTAAAGTTAGGGCCTCTGGGCCTTGTTATACTGATCCACAACGTTGGCTAAATTCTGAAACAATCAGACCCACGTCTGTGGTGCCCCCACTACATGAGGCTACATAGATGGTGGTAGGTCCTCAATCTCTGCCATCGGGACCATGCGAGTGAGCACAGTAAAGTTACACTCGACTCGTCTCAATACCCTCTCAGCCTCCCCAGTTGGAAGATCTCCTGCCACTGCTGGTCCCCCTGTGGTGGTAGGTGTGGCCCCTGGCTGAGGATGATGCATGTTCCTCACATAGTTAGTGGGTCGCACTGGTCCCACATCTGCACACAATTAACACATATCCGTCAAATACTCTGGCATAAAAAAAAAAAAAATTATATATATAACAAAACAACATAAAAATTACATATGTTTAAAACACAAAAAAACTACAAAGTTGGGGACTTACCCATCTCCCCTCACTCCTCACCAGGAGGTACTGGTATCTCGGGGTCTCTCGAGAAATCAATCCCAACATAGGGATAATCCTCTAGAACATGGATTTTTCGTGATAGCCATGCAAAGAAGTCATCATCAAAGGACTCATTGGTCCTTCTACCACCCTATCGCGATAGTAATACTGCCCATCTACACACAGTAGGAAGAGAGGCCTGATGTCCTCGTACCACTACTCAAGGACTAAAACTCGGAACTCTCTAAAAAAAGAACGAACACAGAATGGTCCCGAACCCGAAGTTCCTATGTGTCTGCAAACGACAATCTGTCAGCTGTCTTTTCATACACTCAAGAAATGTGGTACTCCAATCAAAAAATTGGCATTTAAGCACTGGACTGCACAGTTCATCTGTGCACGGGACACCTGATGTAGAGCCAAAAACTAGTAATTCGCCCAATAAGCAATACTATGGCCTGTAGCGATAAGTTAGTGATCTTTCTTATGGGAACCTGCGTGCTTGAGCGGTTTTTATCATCTGCACAGTATAGGCCTATCAATTATTCTATGTTATGTGGCCTCGAAGGAAAAGTCTAGAAATTGATTGGTTCCCCTCTCCTGGAGAGGCCAGTCAAAAAGTAAATGTCCTCGACCGTGGGCGCCAATGACTACCCCTCTAACATGAATGCCTTTGCATCCGGATGCCAGTAGTCAACCAAGGCATTCAGTAGCCTAGGTTGTGCCCGCATGAAAGGACATAGAAAAAACTTGAGTAACCCACATTGCATCAAGGTAGCCACAGCATTGGGGTCTTCCTTGACCAACTCATTCACCTCTTCATGCTCTCTTTCTCTCCAATGGACATACATCCTGCAAAACACTAAGGTTCAGGAGGGTTAACCCTTTCTTTTTAATCCTTTCTCATTCAATAAGGGGGTCCACGCATGCTATCATGGTGACAGTCACGTGTACACGCGTGCAGAATTTACTCTGCCCAAATGTACACGTGGCATGTCCTGAGACAGCCCGCGTGGACCTAGGGTCGACCTTTTAAAGGTCGACGCCCCCCTAAAAATTGAAACCCAATGCAAAAAAAAAGACATAAACTGCAAGATAAGAGAGTTTGTACTTACTTGGTCCAGACAAAAGTTCGCTTCATCCACTATAGCTCCCAGAATCACCGCTTTTGACAAAGGGGGTGTTTTGGCTCTAGATTCAATTTCCAAATCAACAATGGTGATAATGAGCTATCAACTTCTATTTATAGACTTTTTGGCCTCTGTTTGTCATTTTTTTGGCCTCCCTTATCATTTTCTTTATACCAAAAACCATTTAGAGTGATTCAGGAGTTGCATAGGAGGGATTTGATCTAGTATCAGGACAGGTTTTTGGAGTTTTGAGTAATTTTCGATGCTCCATGATTTTTTTTTTCTNAACTCAATGAGAAGTGTTCTGATGTGGCCCTGGCCAATGAGGCTCACAAACATAAGGTCAAGTTTCAGTATGATAGGTCTGTTCGTCCTCGAATTTTCTCTGAAGGCGACCTTGTCCTGGTCTATGACCAAGATAAGGACCCCCTGGGGGTAGGAAATTTCAAACCCATGTGGTTTAGACCTTTCATCATAAAAGAGGTTTTAAAAAAGGGCACTTATCATCTGGTTGATTTTGAAGGGAATGCTTTGGCGAAGCCTAGAAATGGGCTTTGCCTCAAGAAAGATTACTCATAGGCAGGTCATTGTGGGTAACTTTTGTAACATATGTATAGTCTTTGTACTATTACTTTTTAGTTTCTTTTAGTGTTATGGATGTGTCATTGATGTTATCTTTCATCACTATGGTAGATGTCAAGTGATTCCAAGGTGTTTGTTGGGTATGCAGACAATGATATTTGGCACACTCAGGGGCTTTCCTCCGCAACTTGGGTAATCTTTACACCTCAAGGCCAGTTATTATCTTCTGGAGGTATATGCTTAGGTGACACCACAAATAATGTCGCCAAGTATAGTGCAGTTATTGAGTTGCTTCGTGACACTTTTTCATTGGGTATCTCTCATCTCTGGGTCTATCTCGACATTGAACTAGTTTTGTCTCAGTTAAACAGAGTATACTGAGTTCATGATCCAACTTTACACCGACGATTCCTTAGGGTACGTCTCTTAGAATGAAACTTTGATTATATTACATATTTTCACGTTCCTAGGAGATTAAATCCAGTTACAGATACTCTAGCTAATCAAATTTTAGATTGGCATCTTGCACATATATGAAATAAGATTCACATAAATATGTAAATACATTTTTTACACATGATCCATAAGACACAAAAGACAAAAAAACATATATAATATCATAAAGTAACCAGAGTACACCGATGGATGCAAGCGCCTCAAAAATAGGACCAATAATGAGTCACAGGGCTTATGCCCTCAAAAAACATATACAAGTAGTGCTCGTGGCATGTCAAAATGTCTAGCTAAAGTCAGGGCCTCTGGGCCTTGTTATACTGATCCACAACGTTGGCTAAATTCTGAAACAATCAGACCCACGTCTGTGGTGCCCCCACTACATGAGGCTGCATAGATGGTGGCAAGTCCTCAATCTCTGCCATCGGGATCATGCGAGTGAGCACAGTAAAGTTATGCTTGACTCGTCTCAATACCCTCTCNACTCGACTCGTCTCAATACCCTCTCAGCCTCCCCAGTTGGAAGATCTCCTGCCACTGCTGGTCCCCCTGTGGTGGTAGGTGTGGCCCCTGGCTGAGGATGATGCATGTTCCTCACATAGTTAGTGGGTCGCACTGGTCCCACATCTGCACACAATTAACACATATCCGTCAAATACTCTGGCATAAAAAAAAAAAAATATATATATATATATATAACAAAACAACATAAAAATTACATATGTTTAAAACACAAAAAAACTACAAAGTTGGGGACTTACCCATCTCCCCTCACTCCTCACCAGGAGGTACTGGTATCTCAGGGTCTCTCGAGAAATCAATCCCAACATAGGGATAATCCTCTATAACATGGATTTTTCATGATAGCCATGCAAAGAAGTCATCATCAAAGGACTCATTGGTCCTTCTACCACCCTATCACGATAGTAATACTGCCCATCTACACACAGTAGGAAGAGAGGCCTGATGTCCTCGTACCACTACTCAAGGACTAAAACTCGGAACTCTCTCAAAAAAGAACGAACACAGAATGGTCCCGAACCCGAAGTTCCTATGTGTCTGCAAACGACAATCTGTCAGTTGTCTTTTCATACACTCAAGCAATGTGGTACTCCAATAAAAAAATTGGCATTTAAGCACTGGACTGCACAGTTCATCTGTGCACGGGACACCTGATGTAGAGCCACAAAACTAGTAATTCGCCCAATAAGCAATACTATGGCCTGTAGTGATAAGTTAGTGATCTTTCTTATGGGCACCTGCGTTCTTGAGCGGTTTTTATCATCTGCACAGTATAGGCCTATCAATTATTCTATGTTATGTGGCCTCGAAGGAAAAGTCTAGAAATTGACTGGTTCCCCTCTTCTGGAGAGGCCAGTCAAAAAGTAAATGTCCTCGACCATGGGCGCCAATGACTACCCCTCTAACATGAATGCCTTTGCATCCGGATGCCAGTAGTCAACCAAGGCATTCAGTAGCCTAGGCTGTGCCCACATGAAAGGACATAGAAAAAACTTGAGTAACCCACATTGCATCAAGGTAGCCACAACATTGGGGTCTTCCTTGACCAGCTCATTCACCTCTTCATGCTCTCTTTCTCTCCAATGGACATACATCCTGCAAAACACTAAGGTTCAGGAGGGTTAACCCTTTCTTTTTAATCCTTTCTCATTCAATAAGGGGGTCCACGCATGCTATCATGGTGACAGTCACGTGTACACGCGTGCAGAATTTACTCTGCCCAAATGTACACGTGGCATGTCCTGAGACAGCCCGCGTGGACCTAGGGTCGACCTTTTAAAGGTCGACGCCCCCCTAAAAATTGAAACCCAATGCAAAAAAAAAGACATAAACTGCAAGATAAGAGAGTTTGTACTTACTTGGTCCAGACAAAAGTTCGCTTCATCCACTATAGCTCCCAGAATCACCGCTTTTGACAAAGGGGGTGTTTTGGCTCTAGATTCAATTTCCAAATCAACAATGGTGATAATGAGCTATCAACTTCTATTTATAGACTTTTTGGCCTCTGTTTGTCATTTTTTTGGCCTCCCTTATCATTTTCTTTATACCAAAAACCATTTAGAGTGATTCAGGAGTTGCATAGGAGGGATTTGATCTAGTATCAGGACAGGTTTTTGGAGTTTTGAGTAATTTTCGATGCTCCATGATTTTTTTTTTCTGAGTATCAACTTGAGCATATAGGTTAGGTTTCTACCCTGACTTTTGTACCTTGTTGTCTTTTTCCTTTTCCATAGGATCGATCCCATTAGGTTGTGACACAGAATCATCATAGTTGCATTAGAAGTGTCACAAATTGGTGGTAGAGCTTATCGGAACATGGATGCCCTAGGTATATCCTAGTTGCATTATGGTATCCATGTTGTCGCTAAAACACTGTAGGCTTGTTGTGAGGGAAATCTCCTTACGGACTAGCAAATAGGGTTATCTTATGCATGCAGATATGACCAAAAGAAATCTACTTTCTACCTTCGTCCCCAGACTTAAACCCCATTCCTTTTCAGCAAATACATGGTTNATACCAAAAACCATTTAGAGTGATTCAGGAGTTGCATAGGAGGGATTTGATCTAGTATCAGGACAGGTTTTTGGAGTTTTGAGTAATTTTCGATGCTCCATGATTTTTTTTTTCTAAGGATCAACTTGAGCATATAGGTTAGGTTTCTACCCTGACTTTTGTACCTTGTTGTCTTTTTCCTTTGCCATAGGATCGATCCCATTAGGTTGTGACACAGAACCGTCATAGTTGCATTAGAAGTGTCACAAATTGGTGGTAGAGCTTACCGGAACATGGATGCCCTAGGTATATCCTGGTTGCATTATGGTATCCATGTTGTCGCTAAAACACTGTAGGCTTGTTGTGAGGGAAATCTTTTTACGGACTAGCAAATAGGGTTATCTTATGCATGCAGATATGACCAAAAGAAATCTACTTTCTACCTTCGTCCCCAGACTTAAACCCCATTCCTTTTCAGCAAATACATGGTTAGACCAACATACCTTGTTCCAGATGTTCGATGTCAATCCCCTTTCATGCTTGACCACTTGTTGGTAGCTATCCTCTTAAGATTGACCTGCATACAAAACAAGCAACCAACTACACATGCATTTTACCTATAGACTAATGGGTTAGATATTCAAACATATATTTGCTGAACTATGAAGAACTCGTATAGTGGGATGGGAAAATAATCTCTTTATTATTAACTTTAATGAATCAACTTACAATGTCGAGACCGGCCACTGCTCTGCGAATCCTGATCCTGGGCTCCTCTTCATATGTCCTCCAACTTCTTTTCTTTCTATCTCTTCTTGCACAAGGATGGATAAAGGGTTGGGACAATGGGAATATGCAATTGGGCAGAGTTTCTTTACTCTATTTTTCCTCCTCCAAATGGGACCCCTAGCCCTTCTTTTATAGGCTAGAAAAAGCTAGGTATTTGGGTGAACCCTCGGCCATGCATGACCATGAGTTTCAGTTAACTCACCCAAAGCTATGTGTTCCGTCAAAAACTTTCCTTTTTTCGTGCTTTTGTGGGACCACGCAGGCTGTTTTAGGTTAGCTAGCTTGTACACGCATGCAGTAATGGAGTAGGGTGCGTGGGCCCTTATAAAAGAGGTTTTTTAAAGAGTTGTTCAGTAGTGCTTTTGGCAAATAAGGGATCTGAGATAGCCTGATGCCAGGTAAGCATGTATGGTGCAAATTAGGGTTATAACATATGCCCCCTAATGTGTGAGGTAAGAAGAGAATCTGATGGCCGAAATACATTACCAATCTTTACTGATGTGCCAAACAAGTGANATACCAAAAACCATTTAGAGTGATTCAGGAGTTGCATAGGAGGGATTTGATCTAGTATCAGGACAGGTTTTTGGAGTTTTGAGTAATTTTCGATGCTCCATGATTTTTTTTTTCTGAGTATCAACTTGAGCATATAGGTTAGGTTTCTACCCTGACTTTTGTACCTTGTTGTCTTTTTCCTTTTCCATAGGATCGATCCCATTAGGTTGTGACACAGAATCATCATAGTTGCATTAGAAGTGTCACAAATTGGTGGTAGAGCTTATCGGAACATGGATGCCCTAGGTATATCCTAGTTGCATTATGGTATCCATGTTGTCGCTAAAACACTGTAGGCTTGTTGTGAGGGAAATCTCCTTACGGACTAGCAAATAGGGTTATCTTATGCATGCAGATATGACCAAAAGAAATCTACTTTCTACCTTCGTCCCCAGACTTAAACCCCATTCCTTTTCAGCAAATACATGGTTAGACCAACATACCTTGTTCCAGATGTTCGATGTCAATCCCCATTCATGCTTGACCACTTGTTGGTAGCTATCCTCTTAAGATTGACCTGCATACAAAACAAGAAACCAACTACACATGCATTTTACCTATAGAATAATGGGTTAGATATTCAAACATATATTTACTGAACTATGAAGAACTCGTATAGTGGGATGGGAAAATAATCTCTTTATTATTAACTTTAATGAATCAACTTACAATGTCGAGACCAGCCACTGCTCCGCGAATCCTGATCCTGGGCTCCTCTTCATATGTCCTCCAACTTCTTTGCTTTCTATCTCTTCTTGCACAAGGATGGCTAAAGGGTTGGGACAATGGGAATATGCAATTGGGCAGAGTTTCTTTACTCTATTTTTCCTCCTCCAAATGGGACCCCTAGCCCTTCTTTTATAGGCTAGAAAAAGCTAGGTATTTGGGTGAACCCTCGGCCATGCATGACCATGAGTTTCAGTTAACTCACCCAAAGCTATGTGTTCCGTCAAAAACTTTCCTTTTTTCGTGCTTTTGTGGGACCACGCAGGCTGTTTTAGGTTAGCTAGCTTGTACACGCATGCAGTAATGGAGTAGGGTGCGTGGGCCCTTATAAAAGAGGTTTTTTAAAGAGTTGTTCAGTAGTGCTTTTGGCAAATAAGGGATCTGAGATAGCCTGATGCCAGGTAAGCATGTATGGTGCAAATTAGGGTTATAACATATGCCCCCTAATGTGTGAGGTAAGAAGAGAATCTGATGGCCGAAATACATTACCAATCTTTACTGATGTGCCAAACAAGTGAACCCAGGGACCAGGAACTGGGAGGTGCCGTCTGCAAAATAAAAAATGTCTCACCGAGGCGAGCATACCCATGCTCGAGATAAAATAGAATCATGGCTACCAATCAAATACACTGTAGATCCATGTCAAATAACTATATAAAGTGTAGTCGTGAACAATACACAGCGGAGCTACATCACGAAATCAAAAAGATATACATATAGAGTATCCATCTTCTAGAAGCTGATACAGCCTGATGGATGGAGATGAGATCTTTAGAGCTTGAGAAAAAACTTCAAAATCTTCAAAACTCAAGGTAGGAGTGTAATATGGGTGTACGACTTCACTACCCAGAGGTCTTCGACGGCTCGTCGGTCATGGACTAGATAATCTTGATGATCAGACTGAAGGCTTCATTGATTTCGAACAAGGACTTGATTGGACATTCAGGATAGCCGGTTATGAGGGAAAGAGACAAATTGTAGAGGAGTTGACTCAGGCTTGGTAGAAACTTCCCTTGGACAACAATACGACAAATGATGAGACTTAGGCAGCATGACATTAATCATAAGTTTACGAAGCAGGAGGCAACACAAACTCTCCATATGTTTGGAAGAATAAAAAAATGGAGGAGGACACAACTCTATGTAGCGAGAAAAACTTCCTAAGGTCATAATACATCCCAAAGATTGACAAACAAACATATAGATGTGATTTATCCAAGGGTGAATCATTATGCTGCCAAAAAAGAAAATACTTTTCCCTTCCTCTTTTTGGGGTATATTTGATTTTTTTGTCTTTTTCAATAATTTTGGAAAAAGAATAAAGGAATGTTACATTACAATGGAGGAACAAGTGCTACAAACATAAAAGTTCAAGGTGCAAGGACAAGACTGATGTTCAGAATAATGATACTCAAGAAAAAATCCTCCAGGGGCCAAGGGTGTTAAGATGCAGAAGCAAAGTGCTACAAGGCCGGCGGATAAGGTATGCAAATGCGGTTAACAAAACACACAATGATAACGTCCTTTGATGTAAGTTTAACAAGCCCAGAGAAGGTAAGCTCAGTGGTTTTTCAGATTTAGAGAGTTTGAAAAAACATAAAAGGAGACTCCATTGGGATACCTTTTTCGAAGATAGTCTAGTCAGTTCGAAAAAGGGGAAAACTAGCACCAACAAGACATCTATTCAAAACCATTTTAACGAGTGTAATAAGGACAAGAGCACTAGACCATTTTTTCATTTTTAAGGAGTCTGAAAAAAACTTAACTATGGACTCTGTCAGGAATGTTCTTCTAGACCAGTTTAACGAGTGTGAAAGAATAAGATCACTCGACGATCTTTTCAATTTTAGGGAGTCTGAAAAAAGCTTAACTATGGACTCTGTGGGGGTTCCTTCTTCATAAGTTTAGTCCCTCAGGCCCAAAAAAGGGATAAAATTATACCTAAGAGTACTCTTCTATAGAACTAAAGTTCCATAGAGTATACCTTTGTTCGTACAGTTGATCGTCCAGACCGAAAAAGGGGTAAACTACCGCCAGATAGATGTGACTTCAAATTTTAGTTTAATGAGCGTGAAAGGCCACAAGATCACTCGACAATATTTTCATGTTTAGAGGGTCTGAAAAAGGCTTAAAAGAAGACCCGTTATTTTTTGGGAGTCCTGAGGGTGAGGTCAAGAGTGAAGAAAAATCATGCAAATGAGGCTCAAACTTGTATTCAGGAAAAACTACAAGGACTCCCGAGCCTACAGTGTTTTAGTGACAACATGGATACCATAATGCAATCAGNTAAAGGGTTGGGACAATGGGAATATGCAATTGGGCAGAGTTTCTTTACTCTATTTTTCCTCCTCCAAATGGGACCCCTAGCCCTTCTTTTATAGGCTAGAAAAAGCTAGGTATTTGGGTGAACCCTCGGCCATGCATGACCATGAGTTTCAGTTAACTCACCCAAAGCTATGTGTTCCGTCAAAAACTTTCCTTTTTTCGTGCTTTTGTGGGACCACGCAGGCTGTTTTAGGTTAGCTAGCTTGTACACGCATGCAGTAATGGAGTAGGGTGCGTGGGCCCTTATAAAAGAGGTTTTTTAAAGAGTTGTTCAGTAGTGCTTTTGGCAAATAAGGGATCTGAGATAGCCTGATGCCAGGTAAGCATGTATGGTGCAAATTAGGGTTATAACATATGCCCCCTAATGTGTGAGGTAAGAAGAGAATCTGATGGCCGAAATACATTACCAATCTTTACTGATGTGCCAAACAAGTGAGCCCAGGGACCAGGAACTGGGAGGTGTCGTCTGCAAAATAAAAAATGTCTCACCGAGGCAGGCATACCCATGCTTGAGATAAAATAGAATCATGGCTACCAATCAAATACACTATAGATCCATGTCAAATAACTGTATAAAGTGTAGTCGTGAACAATACACAGCGGAGCTACATCACGAAATCAAAAAGATATACATATAGACTATCCATCTTCTAGAAGCTAATACAGCCTGATGGATGGAGATGAGATCTTTAGAGATTGAGAAAAAACTTCAAAATCTTCAAAACTCAAGGTAGGAGTGTAATATGGGTGTACGAATTCACTACCCAGAGGTCTTCGACGGCTCGTCGGTCATGGACTAGATAATCTTGATGATCAGACTGAAGGCTTCATTGATTTCGAACAAGGACTTGATTGGACATTCAGGATGGCCGGTTATGAGGGAAAGAGACAAATTGTAGAGGAGTCGACTCAGGCTTGGTAGAAACTTCCCTTGGAAAACAGTACGACAAATGATGAGACTTAGGCAGCATGACATTAATCATAAGTTTACGAAGCAGGAGGCAACACAAACTCTCCATATGTTTGGAAGAATAACAAAATGGAGGAGGACACAACTCTATGTAGCGAGAAAAACTTCCTAAGGTCATACTACATCCCAAATATTGACAAGAAAACAGATAGATGTGCTTTATCCAAGGGTGAATCATTATGCTGCCAAAAAAGAAAATACTTTCCCCTTCCTCTTTTTGGGGTATATTTGATTTTTTTGTCTTTTTCAATAATTTTGGAAAAAGAATAAAGGAATGTTACATTACAATGGAGGAACAAGTGCCACAAACATAAAAGTTCAAGGTGCAAGGACAAGACTGATGTTCAGAATAATGATACTCAGGAAAAAATCCTCCAGGGGCCAAGGGTGTTAAGATGCAGAAGCAAAGTGCTACAAGGCCGGCGGATAAGGTATGCAAATGCGGTTAACAAAACACACAATGATAATGTCCTTCGATGTAAGTTTAACGAGCCCAGAGAAGGTAAGCTCGGTGGTTTTTCAGATTTAGAGAGTTTGAAAAAACATAAAAGGAGACTCCATTGGGATACCTTTTTCGAAGATAGTCTAGTCAGTTCGAAAAAGGGGAAAACTAGCACCAACAAGACRTCTATTCAAAACCATTTTAACGAGTGTAATAAGGACAAGAGCACTAGRCCATTTTTTCATTTTTAAGGAGTCTGAAAAAAACTTAACTATGGACTCTGTCAGGAATGTTCTTCTAGACCAGTTTAACGAGTGTGAAAGAATAAGATCACTCGACGATCTTTTCAATTTTAGGGAGTCTGAAAAAAGCTTAACTATGGACTCTGTGGGGGTTCCTTCTTCATAAGTTTAGTCCCTCAGGCCCAAAAAAGGGATAAAATTATACCTAAGAGTACTCTTCTATAGAACTAAAGTTCCATAGAGTATACCTTTGTTCGTACAGTTGATCGTCCAGACCGAAAAAGGGGTAAACTACCGCCAGATAGATGTGACTTCAAATTTTAGTTTAATGAGCGTGAAAGGCCACAAGATCACTCGACAATATTTTCATGTTTAGAGGGTCTGAAAAAGGCTTAAAAGAAGACCCGTTATTTTTTGGGAGTCCTGAGGGTGAGGTCAAGAGTGAAGAAAAATCATGCAAATGAGGCTCAAACTTGTATTCAGGAAAAACTACAAGGACTCCCGAGCCTACAGTGTTTTAGTGACAACATGGATACCATAATGCAATCAGGATCTACCTAGGGCATCTATGTTATGGTAAGCTCTACCACCAAGTTGCGACACTTCTAAAGAATCTATGATGGTTCTGTGTCACAACCTAATGGGATCAATCCTATGGCAAAGGAAAAAGACAACAAGCTACAAAAGTCAGGGTAGAAACCTAACCTATATGCTCAAGTTGATCCTCGAAAAAAAATTTCACGGACCATCAAAAATTACTCAAAACTCCAAAAAATTGTCCCAATACCCGATCAAATCCCTCCTATGCAACTCTTGAATCACTCTAAATGGTTTTTGGTAAAAAGAAAAATGATAAGGGGGGAAAAAAAAGTGACAAAAAGAGGCCAACAAGTCTATAAATAGAAGTTGGCAGCTCATTATCACCATTGTTGATTTGGAAATTGACTCTGG